>JAUMHL010000018.1:26823386-26886518 GCA_032362345.1 Sandelia bainsii | reverse complement strand
TGTCCTTGAGCAAGACACTCAGCGCTAGCTCCTTGTAAGTCGCTTTGGATAAAAGCATCTGCCAAGCAAAGTAAAGAAACTGCTCTAAGATTTATTATGGCCTGACACTTAACTAAGATGCTTTTTGTTAGTTTTTACTGTATGGTTTTTGTCTCATCCTTTATAACTGTAATGTCAGTTTGACAGATGGATTTTACAGAATAGTGAAGTGGCCTTGAATTTAAGTATGCAACAACTGGGGAGCCCTTGACATAGAACTGAAAGTTTAGTTCTAAGTTTATTATAGTTACACTTTTATGGTGCTTTTATTTTGCTGCATACAACTGTCCTTAGTTGAATGGTGAACTGAGTAGGCTTATGAAACATACTGATTTCCTATGTTTGGCATATATACACATACAAGCACAGGTGAATGAGGGTAATGATATTGCTTTATTTTTTACATATATAACCTCAGTGAACAGGCAGGTGAAACGTGTCCTTTATCTGTACCCCCCACCAACCCACCCCAGTCAGTGGGGGGCATTACTCCCCCAGGAAGTTTTGCGAGTGGAGCGGGGGCAGCCAGTGATGTCAGGTCACATTGGTGATCAATCACCACATCAACTAATCTTCCACTCCCGAATGTGTCATGCTGATTACATCTGTAACAGTAGAACAGGGGAAAGAGAGGTAGAGGTGAAATATGTTGGATATACTGTAACAGGCAAAAGGGAGGGGGAAAAAAACAGTAAGGGATGATCACAGACTATACTGATGTTTATTCAATTGATATTTTACACCATACGTTGCAGGGCAAGGTGAGAGGGAGAAAGCTGAGGGGAAATGTAGGAAAAGGCCTTAAGCAATGACTTCAGAGGGCATAGCAGAAAAGGGGAAAAAACTGTTCATTCATCATTATTGTCATGGGCTTTGGCAAATGATAACAATTTGTCTTCATCCCTATTTTTAGACAATGAGCCACAATAGCCATTTTGGCCAGATGGGGAAGAAGGCTTGTGTGAGCAATACGCTACATTTTATTTGATGTCCCTTATATGGAATTTCTTAATTAGGGTTTTCTGCCACCATTTTTTTTTGGGGGGGGGGGGGTATTATTATGCGCATGCATGGAGTCTGATGGCATATTTAGATGTATGCATCTACATTATACAGGGTATGTAGACAATCCCCTCCTTCCCTACTTCTTTCTAAGGCACATTTTAATGTGTTAGATTTTGTGATTGATAGTTGTCAATAATGTTAGCGCATGCATGAGAGAATCAGTAAATGAACATTGGGTAAATTAAAGGATAGGAACAACTGCACCAACATTATAAGTTAAAAACAGAAATGGACAAACCCATGAATACCTATACTAATTGATTCCCTGGTGCAAACTGATTTCCCAAAAGCATATCGTATACCTAGAAATAAACGGCTATGATAGACAGAAGAAAAATGTTGACATGGGATATAGTAGAATTATTAAAAGTCAAGACGTGTGTGTGTGTGTGTGCTTGGTACCTGGTTGTCCCTGCTGGGCTTGCAGGGAGGTCACGGTGTGAACTAGGAGAGATGAAGATAAATAGGAGTAGAGTAGGGCATATGGGGGAGGTATAATTGACATCTAACGTGCATGGCGACCCTGTGACACACAGGTTACTACCAGGCCACAGTATAAACACACTGCATTATTTGTCCCAGCTATAGATACTTTGCAAACACTGCAATTACACCACTTTCTTACAACTGCTGTAACAACATGACTCTATGTTCTACTGACATAAAAATATAAAAGCTGTAGAACATAACTGTAAGTAAGTATTTGATTATTTATTTATATATACATATATATATATATACACACACACACACACACACACACACACTACCAGTCAAAAGTTTGGACACACATAGGAATGACCATGTTTTTCATGAAAAGATACGTCTTCCGTTGTGTTACCATCATTGCACATGGTTTTCTAATGATCAGTTATCCTTTGAAATTAATACATTTGCACTAATGTTTGCAGAATTTAGGCCTCTGTATGTTTATGTAAATATTCCTTTTAAAAAACTGTTGTTTCAGCTACAATAGTCATTTACAATATGAACAATGTCTACACATTCATTCTGATCAATCTGATGTTCACAAACATGGTCATTTCTCTGTGTGTCCAAACTTTTGTCTGGTTGTGTGTGTGTGTGTGTGTGTGTGTGTGTGTGTGTGTGTATATATATATATGTATATATATATATATATATATCATTAGATATCATTACCTCTGGGCAGTGTTGGGCAAGTTACTAAGAGAGTAATATTTTACTCTTTACTTATTACTCTTTAAAGTAATATTCCTTTACTTATCAGTATGAATAGGAATAAGTTACTTTACTCATTATATTGTATTACTGCCCCTGGAGGAGATTACACAAAGTGTATTTTGTATCTACAACAGTAATACATGAAGCTCTTCTATCTCAACCAGTCAAATTTGTGTCTCTGACTCATGCAGTGTCAGTGTCAGTCTCCAAACTGTAACTGTTGATCTAAAAATATTTTAGTTAGCTGTCCACATATCACCTGTCAGCTGTGTCCACCCAAAATTACATTCCTAGACAACTGAACTGCAACCTCAAAGACATTTTTGAAGGGAACTTGCTGTAGGGTTGCAACTGGATTATAGTTTTAATACTATTACGATGATATTTTATTACATATGTGATAGAATCTGAAGTCCTAAAAATGTTGGTACTGAACATGTCAATAAAGTGCTTTGAATCTTTGACTGAGATCAAATTAAAACACTTCCAGCTGGTGAAGTATCCATCTCCACGTCTTCCATCCTACATTTGGTTTTTTGGTTAGGAGCTAAAGTGAACCTTTCTATGTGCACACATCTCACAGGAGTAGAGAACAAGTTGTGTTCAGGTAACATAATACTGCAGGGTAACTTGGAATAGTAACTGTAATAATGTTACCATTTGAGAAACTGCAATGCCTTATTTTACTTGTTACTGACAAACAGGTAAGGTAACGTTTTTACATAATCAAATCAATCATATACACAGGAATTAGAGTTGCTTTTATTTCAAATGTGTTCCTTCTTTGCATTCATTTTAATATCCAAAGCAAAAAACATGGTCCAAGGTTTCTTGAAACTCTTATGCCATATTCACGTCATGAGAGTTAACATAACAACGAGCAGTTTGCAATTTATACACATAGTTTTATATTTTTTCACATGAACGTCTCATCACATTTATGATTAGTCAACTTTTAGAATATCTTCAGTGTATGTATTTGACCTAAATAACACAGAAGCACCTGGAAAAGCAAAGAAATACAGATACCTTAGTTTAATCTTCACAGAGTCAACTCTAGAAGCACACAGTACAGTCCTCTTGAGTTGCTGTTAATTTGAGCATCTTTCTTATGGTGGCGAAGACAAACTCTGGTCAACAAAGCAAGTTGTTGTCACAAAGTTAATACCCCTCCACACTTTGCATTACTGACCATCTGCATTATAGTTGGGTTGTCAAGCAGGATTAATATGTTTCAGTGTAATCAGATTGGGAACAAGTGGAATGAGATAGCATGAACATTCTGTATACTGCAAAGATTTCTTTTTGTACAGTGAGAACTGATTATTCGTTTTTGATTAGGCATCCAGTCTACAGGACAACACATGCATGTCTGAAAGCAGCAATAAGGGGTAAAGTCCCGTTCATCTTGAAGACAAACAGTACATTCACTGAGATGTAATTACTGCAGTTTACTCACTTTTAAATTAAAATAAAACTTGAAAATGTGTTAATCCAACTCAATCTCCAGCTGCAAGTCATTCCAGGTGTCGATACAGAAGAAACAAGTCATCGTTGGAGTAGTATATTACTTCTAATGGGAAAGATGCCATTGTATTTCTATGGCTCTTAGGTGTTACACGTAGAGACACACAGACACAAGTAATCACAAACTGCAGGAAACAAGAGTTTTTTTGTGCTAACAACATTGTGGTGTGTAATTATTCTTGGGACTTTTCAGATCAGGGCAAACTCTTCCTGGATGCCTTTAGGATTGGCCTTTTTTTATTTTCAAATTACTTTATGCAAGATTTTAGACCACTGAAGACTTCTAATCCAGTGATCCAGTTGGGCAGTGTTTTCTATAGTGCAGAGAAATTCAAGTGTTTTTTATGGCCTGTTTTCCTAGGAAAGTTTTACAGTTGTATATGGTAGTTAAGAGTGTATCTTTTTGAACTGAGGTGGAGCACCAAGCTATACAGTCCTAAAGCTGTCACCTGTTTAGATGTGGCATACGCAGATGAATAGTAAAGCTATAATCCAGTACAGACAAGATTGTCAACACTGTCTTTCTTTCTAAAAAGTTTCCTTTTTTAGTTTTATGCTGACAAAAGAATACAGACCATGATACCAGACAATAATAATTCTCTTGAACTGTTGTTGAGAAGTATAATTCCTCATGCTGGAATTGAAACACCAAGGCCAATTGTTTCCCACTGAACACAAATCCCTCCTCCCTCCACTACGAGAGTGACATATCCTCTGTGTCCCCCCCTCTCTCTCCGCCTCCCTCTCTGTCCATTTCTCCCTACTCCTCCAACATTATACTATCAGCTAAATCGCCCCGACCAGTAATTTATAACACCTCCACTGTAGTCCCCTATTCCAGGGATGTACCAAGGGCTCTTAAAACACTATTGATTTTTATTTGATTAAATGTCTCGCTGGTTTGCAGCAAATTAGCAAGAGTTTAATCAAATCACAATCGATATCTACTTAATAATCCCCCAAGACACATCTCACGCAAACTAAGGTAAAATTCACAAGTGAATAATAGGCAGGATAGAGTTAGGATAAAATGAGCATGTTTTCGTGGCTATAAGGAACTTGTATATTAGGTAGTTGAGCCTTGTGCAAATATGTTTAGTTACATTATAGCATTTCTATGTTCTTTCATTTCTTGGTCAAAGAAGTTATAATTACTGACTTTCTCTGTCCTGTTTGTTTCAGTGATTTGTACATAAGCTTATAAACATATTTCATTAGCAGTGCCATTTAGCATCCGAACAATGGGGTAGGAGCAGTTGGGGGGCAGATGGGAGGTTAAACCTACAATGGGGGGCGGGGGGCAGCTGCCCCCTTTTAAATCTGCCCCTGCTCCAAAATACAAAAGTGAAATATAGACACAAGCAGGAGTTTTAATTCAATACACCCTTTCACATGAATAACCTAGATGACAATTTAGAACAAATGATAGCTGACATAGCTGATTACTATTTAGTCTTACATCCAATACACATGTACACAAACTGTTGGCAAGATGTAACCACAAACGTGCTGGTTAATGTTTGAGGTAAATGTTTCGACTCTGCTACTATAAGTCATTAGTCAAGTGCTCTGGATAATTGTGGTCCTGCCACTGAGATAATTAGGTTCATTTGCATTTTCTTTCATCTGTTTTACCTATTTTGATTTTGCCCAGTCTCACGCAATCCACAAAACATTTACTAATCTGGGCAATCTAACGGTATGCTTGACTTAATCAGCGGTTCACAAAAGACTACGGTATCTCAGTTTCATGTTCAAACGTCATGTGTTGTCCAACCAGAGAGCAAAGAAAAACCACGGACAGACCCACAGAAAAAGGAAATTCGAATGTGGACTTTTTTTTGTGAAATACTCATGATAACCAGTTCTCTGATCACTGAGAAACTATCAACAATTCATTAATCGTCTAATCTTTTTAACTCTACATACAGCTCTGTGTATGTGTATCTAATTTTCAGCTGTTAGTGTTTCCTTGCAGTCTTGTCAGTATGTAAAAGAAGTAGTGTAGAGTGAATAGCATTCAGTTCAGACATCTCACATGGAAATCACGTGGACACAAAGAAAAATCCTCTGGAAACTTTGATGCACACACACAGACACACACACATACACACAAAACTCTATAACCCTCTCTAGACATCAATCATTTTTATTGGCCATCTGTGAGAAGGCCTTTTCAAAACAGTGAAGTATCACTTTCTACATCACTACCAAAATAGTACACTGTGAGGGGCAGTAACTGATGTTTCGCTGTCAGCTGATATACGCCAATGCTCTCTACAAAAGCTTGTTGTGTGATTTAACTACCAAATATTTCTTTGAATGCAAAAAATGCTTCTTACATCATATTCAATTTGACCTGTGGCTTTGGAGTGTCAATCACTGGACTGTGGCCACATGGATAAAATGTAAAAGTAAAAATATAAAATAAATTCATAGCGTAACAAAAAGCTTAAATTCACTGAACACAAAACCTCCATAGCATCATTATTTAATGATTATGTATACTTCTCATGCCTTCTTTGACTCAAAAACTCAACCCCCCCCCCTCCTCACTGCTCTGCTCAACCACAGCTTTCCAGTGTCACACCACTTTGTACACCCATCTTTGTCGCTTAGAGCTGGTAAACACAATTTATCATAATCCCTAAGAATTCAACAAAAGCTGTCTTCAAAGTAATGAAGGTCCAGTGTAATTAATTAAACACGCTTCGCCCATTACAAGCTCTCTTAATGGAAATGGAGAATATTGATATTGCAATCGACAGATATTATAATGTGTTTCAAATTTGATTTCAGTCCTTGTTTTTTGTAATTACGGTGCAATCATGTGATATAATGTGCATTTGTCACTTGGCTAGCATTTGCCAGATCTGTAAACCTGATGATAATCAGTTTATCCCTCAACCCCTACAACTCCCTATTCCCGAATCAGAATCCAAATGAGGATCAGAATGTTTGTCAAGTGCAACAAATGTGCAGAAATTTAACGGAGCAGAAACAAAACGTTCTCTGCAGAGATTTGAAATAAAGAGCTGCAGGAGATGCATAAAGAAAGGTCAGACAGTTAACACTACGAGAACTTTTAAAAGTTATACTTTTTAGTTTATAAAATGTACCATTTTAGCATATTTGCTCAGTACAATAAGCCACTTGCTCATAGGAATGTTCCTGGGAGTGATAGTGTATACACAGAGTGCAGGGACAGCATTAATTCTGACTGTTTCGACATGGGCATATTCATTTCTGAGGTTTCTGACAAAATATGTTAAGATAACATCATTTCCTCGTTGTTTTGATAAAACACATAATTCAAGTGGAATTATACAATAATTCAAGTCAAATTTGACCACAAAGATATGATATACATTGTAGTGACTTACACTACACTTACACTAGTCCATTGTGGATAAATGTTAATACATTATATAAAAATATCTTCTTATTAACTTATACCTTCATATATATGAGCATGTTTGAAAGCTTCATTTAGTATTAATGTAACCCGTGTAGCTATGTGCACCAAACAGTACAGTGAATACAGGAACAGCTAACAGCTAATCTGGCATGGAACGTTTCAGTTTGGTTACTTTACTCTTACTCAAATATGACCTTTTCCCCAAATCTATCCGATTTGTGTTTTCTAGCTAAACCTAACCTTATAGTTTTTGTGCCTAATTGTGACAGACTTGTAGGTCTGTGCATTGTAACCATGACAACAGCAATCTGACACAGGATAGCCACCTACTTTGCCCAATGGCAGTTAGAGCATCAACTTACTAAGCCATATGTATGGGCTAATAACAAAAAATACTGTGCCGATAAATAGCTTGAATAACATAAGCAATAAAATGCGCATACCTATAGTATAAAACATAGCGTAACCCTAAACTAACATTCAGTTGATTTATCTGGCACATATGTAGTCTGGGCACTCGTGAAATTTAGTCCAAGTCACATGGACATGGTTAGACTCATGGGGGAGTGAAGGGGAGCTCAGCTAATCCCCTGAGACATTTAGGGGAAGCTCCAAAAATTGTCCACTTTTCTGTTTAGGGTTAGATTTTATTTTCTGTACATTAAGGTTCCCTAAACAGAAAACATAATACTATAAATACAGTATGTCAATGTTGTGTGCTTATTCCTTCATAAATTTCATTTTTCTGGACTCCTGTCTCCACTAATTCACACAGTTCTTTGTGTATTCCTGCTGTGGTCATCCATGTGTGGCAGCACTGCAAGTCATTAATTAAGAAAACAAAATATTTTTATTCAGTACTTCATGGCGTTTTATAGATGGTCAAAATGGAAACAACCCTGCCTGCTTGGATAACACCGGATTCACTAAACAAGCGCTGACAACATTTTGGCGACAAAAGCTAGTCCAGCACCGCTAACAGATCTTGCTGGCACTGACAACTCCACGGAAGGAAATGCCACCATCTCCAACTGCACCGGCAAAGCTGGGCCTGAACTTGGTGATGCAACATCGACTTATTGTTGCCCTTCATGTAACCCTTATTTACTGCACTATGTCACACTCATATGTATGCAAAGTTGTGGTGCACACCTGAAAAGAGGGCTCCCCTCTAAACCCACTGTGTGACCTCTGCTTGTGGACCTACACAGACGAATGCATGAATTGCCATTAGGAGTAAGAACACTTGAAATAAAATATCATCATCTTTCCATTTCAAATACTTGTGGTATATGAAGCAGCTGGTCAGGTGTTAAAGCGCACGTTTACTGGCAAAGATCCAACATAGAATTATTGGAAAATATATTATTGTTAATTATCTTCTTTATCTCTGTTTTTACTCTGCATCTCTCAGATCAACCTAAGCTGCTAACAAAGTGTAGCTTTCTTGGCACCCCTCTCATTTTTTTCCTTGCTTGCAAATAGAAAAAGCCAACTTAAATTTGTGTCAAGTGCCGTTTTAAAACCATGGGATTAAAGCTATACAGGGGCGTCTGTCAGGATCTTTGACGCCCCGGGGCCCCCCACTAACATCTGAGAGCCAACGTGCTGTTGTTCAGCATCATCTCCCATCATGTTATGTCAGCAGTGAGGAGACGGGCCGATGAGACAGGCAGCCATCACAGGAGCTGACAGGGCTGATTCACGTCAAGAGCGCCTCATCCTCAGTCGAGGTCGATCAAAGCTGACTCTACGCCTCTCTCAGCCAAAAGTGGATATCCATCCAAATGTGCATCACACTAGTGGTGTGTGTGGGGTCGGGGGTGGCAGTTTATGATAACGACAGGATGATTTTAAAGACAGTGATGGAGATGAGATCAGAGAGGAAAAAGGAAATGAACAACTCGAATGTTTTATATCTTACGCCACAGAGAAAACAGGGCCTAATGTCTGCTCCAATGATTGAGTGAAGTAGATAAGTTCACTACCAATCTGATCCTGTAACATCAGACTAGGCTGAAATACCACAGAAATGATAACACACTTGGGAGATAACATGTCAGACCTATTTTGGTAGTGTGTTATATGACGGGTGATCTGTGCTGTGAAGTGATAGGAAGATATTTAAGGGCTGATTTTGACACAAAAGAGAAGCAGCAACTAAGGACGGCCACAGTTATCAACCTAAAGTTTAATGCTCGACACAGTTTTTCATTGCTGCTTTGACTGAATATTGAGATTTTCTTTGTTTTAACTATTTTTTAAGGATTCCAACCTTGTTAGTCAGATAAAAAGTTGGAGAGAATTTCAGTCTGATGTTGAACCAGACTAATGCTGCTTTTGGACAACTGTTATGATGAATTCTACTTTTCCCTCTTTTCTACTCTCTGTGCAGAATAGTTCCATAATAAGATAAAATATGATTACAAGAAAGAAGTTGCCAGTTGCCATGACTCAACTTCCAGACAACTTCACCTGAATGAGTGAGAATCTTCACAGACAAGATAAAATATGGTTTTTGATATTCAGTGCTTACAAATCCAGTGGTACTCAAACTCTGGGAAGTATGAGTAAATGAATGAATATGCTCAGTAAGCATCGCCATCGATTGTCAAACACTTTTATTACATCAGGATGCGATGAAGTTGGGTTCAGCTGAAACGGAGACAGCAGAAACTATCAGATAAAGAAGTATCAGAAATCATATCAAAAATGTCCTTTAAAGCCTTGGTAGGACAGGAACATGGATTTTGGAGGTTGAATTATGAACATTCAGTTTGGAAAAGGAGAGGTAGCTAAAAGAGGACAGATGTTGCATAAACCTTTGAGACTGTCCTGTAAATACTGTAGGGTCATTTTTAACGGCAGCAGCAAACAACCAAAAGAGATGTACTGTATGTGCTGATGGACTGTCCCACAGGATACTGGACACGTTGTGTAAGCCAGAGCTTTGAAAAAAAAAGAAGCACTTTTTCCACAACTACCCACATCTTCATACCTACCATTTATGTCATTGCTGTTCATTTCTCAGTCAATATCTCAACATTAATCTCTGCTGACATGGCTTCTGTTTATGCTGTGCAAAGGCAAAAGATCATGAGGAAGAAATTCCGTTGGTCAGGGAAGATTAGGCTCTAGTTTGCCCCCCTTGTGGCTGAACTTTTAAATCCTCCAGACATACACATATACAAGGAACTATGTGAACAATGGCACCGATGACACTGCCGTTACCTATGGATTTGCATCAGCAAACAGCAAGTAAACAGACACCTGTTGCACATGGAGGCGCTCTTTCAACAAAAGCTTATGCGGGTTGTATAGGAGGGTAGGGACAAACAACGTTTATAGCTGTTCAGGTTGGAGGACTTGTTGGAACCTTGCAATGTACAATTCATACAATGATTACGTGAAGTTATTTGCATTATTATTATTATTATTATTATTATTATTAAAAATATTGTAATTCCAGTTTAGAAACTATGCATGTGCAGAAGCTGTGAAGGTCTGGATGAAATATTGTTGCTAGTCCACACCAGAAGTGAAAAGCTGATTTTTTTTCTGTTCATACTGGTTTGAAATAATCAGATCTGTTTGTTATGTAAGAAAATCAAATTTGGAGAGCTTTGAGCTGCAGTGTGAATGGAGCCTCAGAGGGAACCACTGACAGAGAGAACCACTGACATAAAGCAGCTACTGTAGCAGCAGCTGTCACCACACCACTTCCATCTCCAGTTTTTCCCCCAACTCCTATCTCCTTTCTTTTCTCTCAGTGTGTCAGCCGCTCGGCCTCTCCTTATCACTCAAGGGTCTGCTAATTCACCAGCAAGGTTGCACTGATAAGCCTCTCTTCTCCTATTCACTCCAAGTCTCTCTATCTCTCCCTCTGTAGATGGACAGATCCCAGTGTCCTCTAACACGTGTCTGTCTCGACGCGACGGTGACACGGGGACCTGAGGGTGACAGCCCGGCTTGGCCTTGAATTACGGAGTATTACAGATACGCTGATAAAGTGACACTGTTGGTAGCGAAGGGTGAATTAAAAAAAAAAAAAAGATGGAGAGAGACGGGCTGGAGAACAGCAGTCTGTTGGAAGAAGGAAGAGAAAAGAAAGGAAAGAAGCGTGTGGCCACGACTGGCCACGTGTACAGCACATGGAGTATGTTAAAGGATATTTCTTTCTCTAAAGTATGCCAATTTCCCAATTTTCTTTTACTGTCTGAGAACAGCACCAAATACTCTGCACGTGTGTGTGTGTGTGTGTGTGTGTGTTTTACAGCGTGAGCTTGCAAGAGAGAAAGTCTGCCTATGTTTGTATGAGCCTGGGAGCATGTCTGTGTCTGTGACAACAGCCTGAGGCGTTTTGTGTATATTGTCTAAGAAAGGTTACTGTGTGTGTGTGTCTCTATGAACAGCACACACTCTTTTCTGCTCTGTTTCCTTTCTGTTCTGTTTTCATCGTTTAGCTGGAGTAAGAAGATCTGTCTCAAGGTCACTGCCCTCTGGTACCCAGCAGCTCCTGAATACAATAACAGAAGATTCATCTCATGCTGGAAGTTCAATAAAGAAAAAAAAAATGTATGACGAGGGCTAATGTTTTTGCAATTTGTGTGAACAAGAGAGACACAGGAGGATGAAGAAGCAAAAAATAGTGGATGGAGAAATGGGACTGTAAATTGTATATAAAGAGCTGGAGGTCAGTGAGCTTCTCTCTAGTGAGGTTAACTGAGCTGTGGCATTTTCATTCAAACTGGATGAACTGGGTTATACACCAGTCAACCACAATATTAACTCTCCTGTTGTGTTCTGGTCAAATTTCTATGATTTACAGGTTTTCTTTCTGAAAATGCTTTTAAATCAGATTGTCCTGACACACTAAATAAACTTTCATTACATTTCGGGCGTTTCATTTACCTTTGGCACACCTGTGTAGAAGCAAGATCTATAGCCAACAGAGACCGAAGAGGTGCAATGTGTGTGCCCCAAGAAACGTCAAAACGAGCATTGTGTGCCATACATTCAGTGCAAGGTACACGTAACAACAACCGTGTACTGTCCACCATATGTGTGAAGACAGAAAAAGTAACAACCATTGACAGATTTAGTGCCTGTGTCCTTCCTATACAAATAATCCTACCTGGTCAGTTTTGAGAGGGAATACAAAATATGTTAATTATTTTTATAAAAAAATAATAATAAATGGCTTAAAACAAATGTCTCTACGGCACAATATCTTTCATCTAAGTATTTGTTATAGTCAAAATAATCCATATATCATGCTCTTTGAACTCATAAATGAGTTGTGTGAAATTATGAGGTCAGTGAGGCCTACAGGCCATAAATAGCAAACAGAAGATCAAAACTTGTAACGTTTATAAGAACTTAATACAAAGATCACAACATAAGGTGATAATACATGTATTATTATGGATTTACAAACAGTTAGAATGGGGCCCTCACTTTTGACCAAGAACATTAAGCTAAAATAAAACCTATGTTCATGTAAATATTGCAGTGGACAGGGGTCAGCATGGACACTCTCATCAATCTGCAGCTACACTGTGATGTACTGTGTCCTCTGACACCTGTTGATTATGGCCAGTGTTAAAACCTATCCCATGCAGTCCACCACAACATTATAGCTGGTCAGTGTAGAATAATACATTTGTCCTGACCCCAGGTGCTAGTGCTGTTTAAAAATGTTCCAACAGAGAAAATTAGTATTTGCCTCATTTCAATGTACCGCTGTGACTTCCAGTTGCCAGGGAAGATGCAAGGACACAAATGAAAGCTGCACTAATAATTTTCCTAAGGGAACAAAGTGCAGCATCCTTGTAGTGAGACTGAAATCATTGCTGTGCATGCATGTCCCCAAATATGTGAGCTTGTGACTGCAAGGTCTTGAATTTCAATTCCCAGACCAGTTATGAAAACAGCTGGCAGGAAGTGAAACACTGCTCATGCTGCTACATCAACTGAGCTCAGGAGTCAACAGAAATAGACTGTATGTGCTCTGACAGCTTCCACAGGCATAAACATGTGCAACTGCAGTGTGGCTATGAGGTAGGGCGCTGGGGCAAAAGAGCACAGGAACATAAGCTGAATAAATAAAGGTTAAAAAAAAAGAACCTATTCAGTGCACAGATTTGCTACTTATACACAAACACACACCCTTTTTTGACACAGACGAGATGTTACACAGACTGAAACGATGTAAAGATCGCTCTCTACATGCACACGAGAGCAGCAGGCTCCAGTACAGCCATAATTCACATTTCTGGCTGAAGCAATCAGATCTCCATTCTCATGCAAAGGTAACATTTGCCTTTATAATGGATTTCTGCCTTTTCCATTATTTTATTGGAAAGCTCAGGCTCCTCTCATCATTGTGTAGATATATAGGTTAACGTCATTGTGGCATTTTAGCAAAAGGCCACCCTGAGTACCCCTTTGCCCTGGTATGAATAACTGATATCAAACTTCAAGACACTGCACTGCAGAATTCATGGCTGTTGTATAATACGTGGATGATGCATTGTTTTTCAGTTTGGCTAAATGGGGTTACATTTATCATGCTCACAAATGTGCTGGCATTTCCACCAAACAAAATTGAATAAATACACAACTTCAGTAAATCGGTATTTCTAGACATGTACGAGAGTGCATCCATTTAGTTAACATAACTGACCAGCCAATAATGTTAGTTTATGATCTAAACATGTGCATGTGCATCGCAACTTCTACTGAGTTAGCGGACATCCAGCCTAATTTTCCTCTCCATAATTGCCCAGAGGCACCACCATACTTCGCCATTCTGTGTTCACAGTTCCCTTTTTACACCATGTATACTGCTGTGAATAATTCAATATCAGTCCCATCAGTCCCAAAACATTTTCCCAGTAGCTCTGTGGAAATCAGGTGTCCTACTGTGTTTTCTTTTTCTTCATTATGAATGTAGATAACTGCATACCAACCTGAAAACATCATCCCAAGGGTGAAGTATGGCAGAGCTTTATGATTTGGGGCTGCTTTCATGTGTCAGGACCTGGACAGTTTGCCACTGTGGAGGGGAAAATTAATTCTCAAGTTCATCAAGACCTTATAGGATAATGTCAAGGTGGTTGTCTATCAC
The DNA here is from genome assembly GCA_032362345.1 of Sandelia bainsii. Lineage (NCBI taxonomy): Eukaryota > Metazoa > Chordata > Actinopteri > Anabantiformes > Anabantidae > Sandelia > Sandelia bainsii. The sequence goes on along the minus strand of JAUMHL010000018.1, from coordinate 26,872,137 downwards.
CTGAAGCTCAGGAGACAATGGATGATGCAGTAGGACAGTGACCCTAAACATCAAAGTAAATCTACCACGGAATGGGTTTGAGCCTTGTAGAGCAGCCAGGTTCAGCCTGAAGGCAGACCTCAACCCAAAAGAAATGCTGTGGAATGACATGAAGAGAGCCGTTCACACTGGATGTCCTGAGAATCTGCATGAGCTGAAGCAGTTCTGTGAGGAAGAATGGTCCAAAATTCCTCCTGGACGTTGTGCAGGTCTAATCCACAGCTACAGGAAGAACTTCCTTGAAGTTATTGCTGCTAAAAGTGGTGGTTCAATCAGATATTAAAACACTGTTGCTATTACTTTTTCCACTATAACTCTGTATGTTTAGAGGTTGTGTTCAATAGAGACATGAAAGATATAGGCTCATTTGTGAGTTGGGAAAAATACCAAACTTGATCAACCACGTGATTGTTGCTCTGCCCTTAATGCCCTCAGCCTTTTTTACGTATGTGCTAGATGTTTCTACCGCTGTGGTCAGTCTGTTCCTACTGTATCTCCTGGCTGTTTTTGCCGTCTTCCACCAAGTCTAATGAATCTTGCCGGCCCCTTTAAGTTGCTCTGCATTTGACAGTAATGTGACACAGTAACATCCAATGATGGGCCCTCCTCCATCCACATCAACTATAAATAATATATACATGCCATCTTATAAACATAATACATTAGTTAGAAGAACTGGATGTGTGTGTTTATGTGGCGCTTTGCATGCAGAGATTAATTAAACATGAATATATGCACATTTCTACCATTCTGTCTGACACTAAAAGTAAAAATAAATAGGTTATCAATGAATAATTGACCGGAGGATGGAAATGCTCATGTCTCAGTCTCCCCTCTCCCTCACTGGAAGTGAAGTGTCCACTAGGTCGTCTCGCTTTGTCTCAGACTTTTCTGCTTTGTGCAGATTAAGGGAGGCGTGGGGATGGGGGGGGGCATTACAGGGAGTGCTAATAGGCTAAGCAGTGTTTTCTCAGGCAGAAAACTGGATGGAGGAACCCTCCAATGCACACACTCACACAACCACAACCCAAGCCTACTGGGTGACAGGAAGCATGTAGAAGAAGCCACTCCACACACACACACACACACAGTGCTGACTGGCACTTTGCCTTAAATGCACTCAAGCTTCACGTCGCATTTGTAAGGTTGATTTCAGTCTCAACAAGTCACTGTATGCACAGATGCCTCTGTCCGCACAAAAACAACCAGAGCATCCACACACACACACACACACACACACACACACACAGTGCTTACTAAGACTCTCACACACTTTGGCAAGTGAGTTTATCCTTCAGTGTTTGACCGTAGTAAAGAAGCTGTCAGTCATTTGCAGAGAAGCTTGTAAATCCACAGAGAGAAGGAAGTAAAAGGAACCAATTACTTTTAGATCTCTGTCGGTCTAATCAGCCTAGTGAGTCACATAAACTTTCACCTTCCAAGACCTCCATCCATTTTTACTGGGACACCCTCTGTATGTGGTAGTATGCGAGAATGTGTGTCAGTAGCCTGGCTGCTTATTTCTGTGCCATCTGCTTGCTTGTTCCCAACAAGTGTTATCACTCACTCATCTGTTTATGATCTGCTTGCATCAATATACTGTACATCTGGGTTCTGTGGGTATCTGTTTCACGTTCCTTTCTGAGTCGACATATGTGTGTGTGTGTGTAGGTGATGTTTGTGTTGACCCACAGAGTAAAAGAGAATGAGGCAGAGTGCAATGTATTTTACTACAGAGTCGATCACCGATTGAAGGAGGTGGGAGAAATTGTCCTGTCAGTCAGAATCAGACCGTGTGTGTGTGTGTGTGTGTGTGTGTGCGTGCGTGTTTGTGAGCAGATAGGAAGCCCATGACCCCACTACTAAAGCTTGATCATGACCTTGATGTCCACTTAACTTACTAACTTCCCTACCTACACTGACATGCCTTATACATCCAGCAGATCTAGGTTTCCTGATGGGTGCTGCAACACACACTGCATGAGGTTGTTGTTACTTGCACAGTGTGAGCATGTTGTGTTAATGGGGATTTGTGTTGTTCAATGACGCTGGGGGCTTGGGACTATGTGAAATAGACCCTCCTCCTTCCAGTCACTTACGGTTGTGGCCGAGCTCTTTGCTTCGCCTCAGAGTTTAACATGACAGAACTATGTTTGAGAAAAGAAGTGGTACTGACCTCTCTTTGAGGAAGTCATGTTTATTTATATTCTTGTTTTAGAATTACAAAGCATAATAGAAATAGCCAATACTCCCATGACATTTTCACTATTTCATTATTGTAGCTGCAGGCAGTGTACATTGTTTTCTTCCGGCTTCCTTCTGTATAAAGACGGTGAACAGCAGCACATGCAGGCAGTATAATGCACCATGATTTTTCAGTGCTTACAATTCTTTTAAGTGCACAGTTCATGTACATCAGCAAATGGTGTTGTTTTACCCATAACATACTATAAATATTAGGTCTTTGTCTTACACATAATGGAGGGTACTGTATTACCGGAATTGATTCAGTTAAAACCTTGTTATCCAATTGAAGCTGACATGTGTTCATCCAGTTGTACCTCCCTGGCAAAGTTTTATATGTGAATAAATATATAACGCTGAAAACAGAATAACATCAACAACAACCTTGACAGTGACACATCGCAGAGCGAAATGAGGCAACAAGCTCTTGGCTACAGACATCTTTTCCTCACCCCAACCCCCGGCCCAGCAGCCCTTTGAGTTCAAAAAGAGAGCAGAAGGAATGAAATCTGAGTGCTTTTGACAAATAGCCCATCTATATCCATGCTCTGTCACTGCCTTTCCACTCCTATTCTCATTAGGGTAATGTGATTTTACAAAGTGGCAGTAAGAAGGGGAGAAGAGGCGACAAACTGGAGTGGCTGCTTGACGTCTCACCACATGGCGACAACTAATCCCGACGCTGGATCACTGATTGGCGGCCCCACTGAACGCTACTGAGTCGTGAGGAAACGTGTCATTTCCAAACATCATCTCTTGCGATGATGGTGACTCTGTCACCCAAACACACACACACACACACACAGTGGTCTTTCTATATTTGTGAGGCCACTCATTGACATAATGCGTTCCCTAGCTATTTACCCTAACCTAACCTGTCATTTTAAGCTCAAGCTTGAAACTAAGTATTGACCTTAAAACAGCACCTGGAAGTTATGAGGACAGGCCACAAAGGCCTTATAGTGGTTTTGAACAAAAATTTGTGCACACAACAACAGTGAGACATCCCTACACATGTGTCTTTAGACAAGCAGAAAATAGGAGGAAATGGAAATGGAGAAAAGCTGCACTGAAATGCATCTAAATTAAATGTATCATCCTCAGTAAGAAGGAATGAAATCAAATGTGAGAAACAGAAAGCAAACACTAGTATGGTTAGAAAGGCTTGCTTGACCTTTGCCTTTGTTGACCATGAATACATGTAGAACTTGTAGCAGAGTCAAATAGCCTGCTTTGCTGTGACTGTTGTATGTTTATGTTTTATGGATTATTTGCCAAAAAAAAAAAGAAGGAAAGCTCACTAGATTTCTCCATGGCAACTTAATTAATTTTAGCAAAAGGAGAGAAGTGCTTTTGTTAATTGAGTATGTTGTTACATATGTAATTCTTGACTAATGATTATTATTAGTTTAGTTTTTTTTGTTTTTACTTTGACAGTCCCTCTGCTTGCCCCAGGTAAAATTTACACTTTGAATATTCAATTATATATTGAGTGCAAGTTGTCAGTTGGTCTCTAAACTATTTATCTATCAGATGGATTTCAAGCCCATAAAGGTAATTTATCTCTACCCCCTCAAATGTCTTCTAATAGCCCCTATGGTAACAGGCACCTGTTGTAATAGTACCCTGATGGTGATTGGCAGGTTTCTCTTGAGACATGGTGAAATAGCGCCTCTGTGGCATCAGGTGTCTCTTGAATAAGTGCAATAATGGCAGCTGGTCTACTGTTTTTGTCTCTTTTTTTTTTGTCTTGAGAATGATATAAATTCCTAACCATTTGGTTATGTTGAGGTAGTAGTAAACAACTGTAAACAAATTGCAAGTAGTAAACAATGTGAACATAGTAAACACGCCTGCAAACCCTGAGCATGTTAGCATTGCCATTGTGAGCATGTTACCATACTGGTATTAACTAAATGTTAATATCAAAGTGTACCTGTGCCTACATGACACTGTCCTTCCTTAGAAAAAGACCTTATTGCAGCTTATTATGGCCCATTGTTACATGTTATTCTGAAGTCTACTGGTCATTTCAACAAATTCAAACTTATGTTTACATTCAAGTGACAAAACCCCTCAAATCATCATAGTAAATTTGATGAAAGCAAATGAGAAATTTGCTTTGTACGTCCCTTTGCATCTCATACTAATACTAAAGGTACCCTTTAGTGTCACTATTTGATGCCATGGGAATGATGGCAACTGCATGTCAGACCTGTCATCATGACAACAAACGTAAATGCTTGGTTCCAACTGTGGAAATGTGATGGTTTGGTTGAGTTTAGGGACGAAGACAACTGGGTTGGGGTTAGGCACAAAAACAGTGAACGCAATAGCCTGCAACACGCTTTGTTTCAACATATACCATGTAGCCAAACGTCTGTCTTCAGTGGGGAGTCATGCGTGTTGTCAAGTGACATCCCTGTACATCTCACAGCAACACAAATGGATACTTTTAGTGTTGGTTTGACTTGACAAAGCATCATTATCTGACATCTTATGAATGACAACAGGCCTGTCAATTCCCATTTTAAACTGGACCTTAACAGAGAATTTATTTTAACCTAAACCTTCAACCTAACACTTTTTTCCCCAACAGTAATTTCTAATTGTTTAACTCCGATACAAACCATATTTCCTGAATTATTGCCCCTAACAGTAACATAAAGATGGGGACAAACATCCTATATGGTCTTTCAATGGTCAAGTACAGTATTACAATCCATTAGTATAGCTATAAACTCTATCCTTTTTGGTAGATTTCAGTGTTGATGGAAACAGTCCATTTGGAACAACTCTTTATTATTATGTTATGTGATTATTTCATACACATATTGTATGAAAAACTAATGCTTGTGTATTTTTTAATGTATTAGCACAGAATTATTAAAGACATTTTACTATGAATCACCCACTTGAATGCATCAAATTGGATTTTTACTGTATGCCACACCCATGCAAATGACACTTAATAGCCATAACGTCAAATGAATCTGTCCACTACCTTTAATGTTTAGTTTCTACAGGTGAAATTAACTTTGTGTCCTCAAATAGCACACCACAATCTGAAAGATTACATTGTTGTTATTACTATTTTACAGTTTACAAGAATTATCCATGAAAGAAAAAGAAATCAAAACAATGGAAGGAAATACACTATATACACAATAACTTTTATTGTTATTCTGGCTCAGTAAATACTTTGATATAACTCTGAAACCACAAAAAATCAGAATGACTTGAGCACCCCACCAAAAGCATAGCGCTCTACTCTCAACTGCAACTATATAAAGTGTTTCCTTCCCTCCTTAACCCAAAAGCTTTTTCACACACTTTTAATTATGACAGACGGGGCTGACTAACCACGGCTTTGACAGAAGCATCCACTAATTGACAAAGACATTAAAGAAAGGATGTACTAATACAGTTTGTGTATGTCCACCATTCTCTGGGGTGCTGTTTATGCGCTGTGCGTTGACATATAGATGCATCCTGTCAGCGCTGCAGTCATGCAACAAACACACACACCCACAGATAAACTCATGGACAAGCATCAAAATGTGTTGTCTCCCACCAGGGCTGACAGCCGATGTTCAAATGGCTACAAGCGGTTCCACATCACTTTAAGTGAATCGTAGCTCAAAGAAGAGCACATTGTTGATTTAACTTTTAATGCGGCCCCCCCCCACCACACACACATCCTGCGAGCACCCACCGCCTGCCTCCCCACCGCCTCCTTCAAATTAATTAGGAGAGACGTTTCACAAATTAAGTTTATTCATATTGTCTGTTCACTTGCTGAGACAGAATAAAATAATAATAAAATAATACTTTTATAGCTCTACTGTTAGTGCTAACAATGGCTGTCACAAAGCTGTTTTTTTTTTTACACATAGATCCACACACACAAATACTGCAGCTCCACCCCTCCATTTTCCAAGCAGGAAAGTAAGTGGTGGTGCTGTAGCTGGAGCGTGACTTTGTTAATCGTCAGACGACAGCTTAACAGCTTGTGCAACCGTAATTAACGCCACTTGAAATAAACGTGACGGTTTGCAGAGAGTGTGTGTGAGTGTGTGAGAGAGAGAGAGCGAGAGAGAGATGGGGTTGAGGGGGAAACAGAAATGAAAGAGGTGGGTGGGTAGAAACAAGAAGAATAAAAAAAACAACATGGCAGTTGTAAAAAAGTTGAAGAGAATCAAATAAATAATTCAGACAAAATGCCTCATCTGTCGCCTGCCATCTCAGGTGCGTGGCCCACCTGAGTAGAGCAGCGCCCCTCTCCCTCCCTCTCCCCCTCTCTTTGCCTCTTTGTATATGTGAATTATTCAGCCAAACTGTGACTTATAAAAGCCATTATTATGTTTAATAATGACTAATACATGTCTAAAGCAGGGGATTGAGAGCGGAGGTTTGGGGTGGGGGTGTGTCGTGGCAGGCAAACCTTTCAGGCTGAGTCGAATGGACTGATGAATGTCAGAAATGAGCGCTGTGGTCCGTCGTGCAGTGCACATTCATCTGCTGCCTTAACATTTCATTTCTGCATGTTGCTCCAGTTTGAGAAGCTGATTCAGAACAAAGGACTGGACTGAGGAAGTGAACGTTAATATTATTATTATTAACCATGAGTCATTGCTGTGTCCAGAAGGTGAAAGGTGTGAAGTGAATTTCAATGACAAGTTATTATATTAAACATACAGCTAGCTTTGTTCTTGACCATACTAAACAAATGAGTTTTTTAGGACACTTTGAATCCTATGGATAAAAATAGAGTGATACCACTTTCACTCCATTTCATCGCAGCTGTGCCAGATATTAAGGCATATCATCATTAAACGACTTGTCTGTACCCTTGCATGTAGAAAATCTGATCAATTTACCGTGTCTCTGGTATTATAATTATAATTGATAAACGCTACATAGTTGTCTATCTTTGGTAAAAATGGCAGCTGAGAAGGTGTGTTGAAGTATTTGAATTGAGCACATTTCAGAGGTAAATACTGTACTTTTTACTCAATTACATTTGTCCTATGGTTTCAATTCTAGACACTTTTCAAGTTCCTTTTTTTCCTCCAAATATATCTTTCTAAATTTGATCATTTTCAATTTGACTTCTCTGACAATGTCAAGTATTAAATGTTTTTCAGAGCTCATGAAAAGTTAACTCACATGACAACTAACACAACAAATATTTGGTGATCTTACAGAATAGCATCATATTTTTGATTTTGTTGTACTGGCTGCTCTAAATCCCCACTTTTAGCTACTGAGATAATGTTGCATTAGCTAAATTTACAATGGAAGATAAAAGAAGAAAAAAGATGAAGTATGAGTACATAGAAGAATGCGGTAACAGGTGAAGAGTGGGCTGAGATGGTTGGTTGACAGAACTACACAGGGTGGACATTCTTATTTCTTTGTGCACCCTACCTGCTGGAACATTCATTTACTCACTGAGATAACGTGCAAACACTGTCTGTCACAAGACTGATTTGTAATAATGGGAATATTCCTCTGCCATTTTCAGTTTTGACAGTACCTTTGGTTCTAAATGCAGTCCACCTGAATCCAAGGTTAACATGAATATTTTCATGGTAGGAAATATAAATATGAAAATTTCAGACAAAATTGTCATTTTTTTTCCATTGCTGTCCCTGCTGTTGTTTGACATAAACTTAGGGAAATGATTGATGTATCAGTTCCACAGTTTCATATTACTCTGCTGAGTGGAGGAAATAGCGTAATGCTTTAGCAGTGGCTGATTTAAAAAAAAAAAGGTTTTGAATCACCATGGAAGCAGTAGACTTGCAGCTTCTCAGGCCTTTCCCACCTCTTTACCAGGGTTAATGGGATACACATGCTCTTCTTGTTTTCGTGAAGCACTAACAACCACCATGACACACACGCGCACGCACACACGGGACTGTTTACATACTATGTGCGCTGCAACTCTTCTAACTTCAAATTATCTCCTTTAGTTTTTGGGTTAAGAAACACAGCAAGAACGAAGGTTAAGATTAACGAGAGTTGCAAGTAACATGCAAAAGAAAGGAAGAAACAAAAGAGAGGGAAAGATGATCATAGGTTGGTGCAAAATACTTTAGCATATAAATAAACCAATTCATCAAAACCTTTTTCTACAAGAATAAACCTTAATTTTCCTGACAATGACCCTGACAAATGACAGCACAAGCTGAAGTTACTACACCACTGCATATACACACCACGGTCGGGTCGTTCCAGCAATGCCACACCGCTCAGCCGAGCAGCCCAGTGGTGAGAATAATCCCCCAACAACCTGCACATCTCTCTCTCGCTCCCTCTTTTTTTTCTATACCCTCTCCCCTCTCTCTCTTTTCTGTGCTCTAAACATCACTTGGGGGGCTAATAAACGGCCGGTGTCAAAAGCGTTGTCAGTCCATTCTTTGCTTGTTTGGGTTCATCTGGACTAGTTGTGTTGGTGGGGTGGGGTGTTGGATGATGGGAGAAAAGGCTACATGCGGAGGGAGGTAGTGACAGAGAGAGAGAGGGAGAAAGAGGAGAGAAAGAAAGTGATGGAGGTAGAAGAGGAGGAGGATTATGGGTGCAGCTCAGCCTCTCAGGGAGGACCGGCGGGACCCATCGGCCTATCACTGGCGCTTTATTGATTTCTACCCAGTGTGCTCTTTGTCAAAAATCAGATACAGTGCGAGCCCTCTGGACCTCCTCACCTTTTAAAAGCACACAGAGAGCCTTTTATGTGCTGAACCGAGGCGTTTGTGCGCACGTAATGGTTTGCGATTGTGTGTTGTGCTCTTTGTCTGGGGGTCAACGGGCTCGAACCATCCTTCTGGTCTCCTCAGAGAGAGAGGGATGAGAGGAGCCTTGCCCACTGCGCCTGTTATTGTGCTGTGAGCTGATTTGTTATCGAGACAAATATGTTTCGATGCTCTTTCACAGCTAGCCGTGCGAGAGGCACACTGCGCGGTGCTCATTCCGGACTCAAGTGATTAGAGATATGTAACGTTTCAGAGCAAAGAGACTCAAAATGTGGCGTTTTAGGAGTTAGAGGTTAGTGAATGTAGAAAAAGAAATCTCTTTTTCATACATTTATACAGATAAATTGAGTCTGAATTAAATAAATAAATCTAAACAAGAAAAATTGTGTGTGGATATAAAAAAAAAAATGTACCTAGATCTATCAGTAGTATGACACTAACACCTCTGTGTCTCTGAACAGAACATTAAAAGATGGATAAGAAAACAAAATAGAAAGCAGGTAACATCAGATAAAGAAGAGGAGGTAAAGTCAGCATCTTCACTAACACATGCTGGACATTTAATTTCAAGGACACCCTCATGGACGCGCTCACACAGTCCATGGCTGCTGAGTCTCAGTGCTCTCTCATCTTTATGCATTTTTGTTTCTTTTGTATCTGTGATTTCTACATCTGTATTTGCACCTCTGTCAAATTTTAAAACGTTAAGTCCAATAAAGATTTGTTAAATACAAAAATGAACTGGGAGGGGGGAGTAGAAGTGGGCGGAGGTCTGCTGTCCAACACCTACTCCAGCCCGCCCCACCACCCCCTACTGCCCCCTCTCCACCTTCGACACAGAAAAAAATATTATGCAGCAGCTGGTCTCCCATTGAATCCCAGTGATTCATTGCCCAATTTTAAACTGCCAAGCTGTTAAATTGCATCAGGTCTGCCAAAATTCATTCCAGGACTACGGAGGAGATATGAAAAATTAAATGTCATCTCAGCTACAGTGGAAAACTTTAACTTCTCCTAGTGAGGGCAAGAATATGCTAGATTCTGTTATGATCGATGGCCACGCGGGACTACGCTTAACCTACTTAGTGATGTCATGTTAGGCAGCAGCGCCTGTTTACTTTCAGTGAAATGACAGCAAGACATAAAGTTTATCAGGCACTTTCTCTCTCTCTCTCTCTCTGTCTGCCTGCCTGTCTGTCTCTCCACTTCTTCTCCCCTCTTCGTCTCCATCTGCACGTTGATTCCTAGAAAGCCGGCTCTGTTCTCTTCCCTCATTGACTCCCCCCCTGCATTCATCAATATGAAACACAGTTTGAAGTGGGGAATGACTATTTTAGAGGCAGATATAAAGCGGGAGGGCAGAGTGGACGACCGTGGGTGAGTTAACCACAACTTAACATCTGAATTAGAGGGAAGATAGTGAAGCAGCTCTTTGTAGTTGGGATAAAGATTTCATCAAATCTGCCTTTGACTCTCGTTAATTTTCATTCAGGTTTGAGTAGCCTGACATTGATTTGAATGCAAACTACAAGTTTCAGCTTGGGACTTGCATCTGTAGGTTTAGCATCAGGCTAGCAGCAGTGTTAATAGCCATTTCCCCTTCACATGCCTTTTAAACAGTTTTCTGCTTTAGCTGCCATCACTTATCATCAGTTTATGGCTTTTATGTACGATCATTAATAATATATAAGAGGCACATATTTTGGCTAATGTGCACATATATCATTGTATACAATGTAAAATGAATGCAGTGTAAAATAAACAGTGAAATATGTTAGGCCGTGAAAAATCTAATCTAAACTGGAGTTTAATGTACAGGTGTGGGTGTCGGATGATGATGCTTCCCACAGACCCAAAAACGTGCACTTTGGCGTCACTATTTGACCCTGCGGGAGAGTGACTTTTCTGATGCTGTGGGAATGATGGCTACATAATGTGCTTCTGATTCACATCAGCTCTTAATTTCCCAGAAAGGAAAAAAAAAAGCTTTCAAAGAAAAGGACAACATCCCACCAACCTCAGTTATGTTTTGGTGTCTGCTTTGTTGCACCTGGCAACAGAATGATAATCCAAACATGCAGCTTAAAGCACTGAAGAATGAATGAGAAGAAAACATTGGACTTGGCTTAAGGGGAATGTTATGAGACCTCATCTTGCCAGTTACTTTTGTCAGTTGCTTATGTTTCAAAGGAAGCTGAGCTCTTGTCTTCTCAATAGAAGTGCAAAATCAAAAGTCATTGCAGGGCTCACACTATTGAGTGCAGGGCTTTCAAAAGAATGAAGTCAGGTGTGTTCCCTGCAGGCTGACAAAAACATGATTTAAAGATTTAAAGCTTGCACAGGGCGACATGTGGACGTTGCAGGTTGTCTTCAGGTTGTCTTTGTTGATAACTTGAAAGCCTAATTATGTATGTAGCATGGCAGCATCTGTAAACTGAGCTGATGGTGGTCTTTTGACTGCTCTTTTATTCATGCTGAAGGCTGCCAAGACTTTAGTTTACATCTTGTGTGTGTTTCTGGTCAAGAAGAGGCAGACATATATTAAGACATTCCATGTCGTGGAGTCTTTGGCATTACTTAAATAATAAAATCCAGTGCTTGGTTAATTTATATGCTTAAATGATCAATTTGAGGATGAAATGTTTCTACCCACAGTACAGCTATAAAAAAGTATTATTGGATACACACTGAGAAGTGCTTAAAAATTTGAAATAGAAATCTAATCTAAATCCAATATTTATAATTATTTTTGAAGGTTTTTCCATTATATTGTGAAATAAATAAATTAACAGTGGCTTGAAATGTGAGAACATAGCAGGGGTTTGGTTTGTCTTCATGTGTTTCTTGTATTCTATTTTTTTTTCACCATCTTTGGTGCCGTGTGTTTATGGCTCAGTGTTTGTCTGCAGTGTAACGAAAAGACCACTTTTCAACAAAGCAGTCTGTCAATTTGTATCAGTTTAACATGAAAATGTCGTCCGATGACAGGAAATGGCCCAGTTGTTTTATACAACCGAGTTGTGTTTTGTCCCTTTTTTTTTTTCATCCTGCTTTTATCTGAAATGCTGCTTGACGAGAGATCCCCTCCATGATCGGCACACAATAAACACTGGAACCCTCCACCACCACCCAAACAACCCCCGCTCTGTGCCTCTTTTCTTGCTCCTGCTGCTTTACGCGCTGCGAGGCAGTGATATTTATTATTACGAATATCATTTGTATTAATCATCAGGATAAATGACTGGTTTGGCTATCTGAATGCCTCATTTAGAGAAACTTGGCTCCCATGTCATGGTTATAAATTACAGGCAGGCCTGTGTTTCACCTGAGGCTCTCTCTCCTCCCTCTCTTCTCCACTCTTCTCCGGCATGTACACACACACACACTAGATGTTAGTGTGTGTCGGACCCGTGGACATCGATAGCGTCATGCTAATGTAACTGACATCAGATCAAGAGACAGTACAGTACAATATATACACAGCATGATCACACACATCTGATTGTGTTTTAATACACACAATACTGCTACAAATTCTTTACAGTAAAGGAAATGACATAGTCCCATTGTGGTTTACAGTTTTAATTGCTATAATCCTAATATCTAGTTCATGTATGATATTTTAGTAATCTTGATGGTTTTATTTTGTAATTAATTGATTGATCTGTTTAGTCTTAAATCACTCAAGTTTGTTTTAACCCTAAAATACATACTTGAGACCTTCAGAAGTCAAGGTCCATATAAAACTTTATCTCATTCATTTTCAAACCTCATTATAAAGGTCTAGCTTTCTGTCCCGAGTGCTGTCAAAATAGTCAAAAATCTGCGTTGCAGGCAGGCAGATGCAAAGAAGAGGCTTTAATGAAATGGAAATTGCCAAAGATTAGAGGGGCAAAAAAAGGGGCAAACCAGAGCAGGTAACTAGCTCGTACCAAGAGCTGCAGCCCACTGCTGGAACAGTGGGCGAGGAAGGTCAGGTGACTGGAAAAGTTTAAAACTTTGTTCTAGTATCCTCCCAGTACTTCAGGTATTACTCTTATAAAAGTCCAATCAATACGAAGTGACAAAGGTTTGGGACCAAATTTCTATTATTATATTTAAAAAAAACTACATACATACATATCAATTCTAAAGTTTAATATAACTACGTATGTGACCGAGCGTCAGTAGTGTCTGTGCTTTGTATAATCACTTACTTTTGTATCACAGGGACACAAATGAAACAAGGATATCTTCCATGGAGATTTCATGGATTTGTAGGACGGTGGAGGAGGGAAGGGGAGTTTCTTTGCTTTTTTTTTTTTTATATATTTTTTTCTCCCCCTCCATGTTCCATATATCCATGTGATTAAATTATTCAGTGGTACAAACTACAATTATGCGTTATTAAAAATTATTAAAAATTCTCGCCAGGCTCTGCAGATGTGAAAGAATTTATTGCCTGCTTGTTTTTCTAATTTGCATCATTGATTCTGGTGGTGTTTGAAAAGCAATGATGCTCCACATAACTACACTCTCTCTCTCTCTCTCTCTCTTTGATATGATGGGGAAGGAATGTATTAGCATGAGTGGAGAGGGGCAGAACGAATGGCATTTTCCTCTACATGTTCGAGCATCAGATTTTATTGACATGTTTATCAGTTTTATCCTGGTCCCGGGGATGCATTTTTTTCAATGATTTTATCTAGTTCTATGTATTTATTTATTTATTGGTTATATATTGACACTTTGAGAAAGTCCAGAAAGTAGGATTGGATAAATATGTGCCTCATTACACCACAGGAAAAAAGATAAAAATCCCAAAGTTCCAAACATGTTTTGAACACTAAAGTAAGGGATCAAACTCGTATCTGCCATTTTGCTTAAAGATGGCATTTCCATGCATTAAATATACATGTAGAATTTACACTTCAAAGTTAGGCCCATTACGTGAGCCATTAGTTATACTTGTAACAGCAGATCCCTATGGCCAGGTTATAAATGATTAAACAGTGAGTTAGTGTAAACTTGATTAAATTTTCTTTCACAGCAGCTATCTCCTCACCGTTTTGGAAAGAGAAGGGGGGGGTCGTGTGAGACACAAAATATAAAAATGATTTAAAAAAAAAAGGAATGACAAAAAGAGTTGGAGACAGAGAGGAGAGACAGACAGAGAGGAGTGTATGTCCCTTCTCCCTCTCATTGCGTCTTGAATCCTGAGCAATTACTGGCTACTTTAGCAATTAAAATCCAGGGCAAAGACACAGCAGCTTGCTTTGGTCCAGAGACTAGCCCATTCATCATCCCAACTGCCATAAAATAGCAGTAGATGGATTCTTTGATTTTAGCTTTGGAAGAACATAAATCAAAATCTAAACCACAGCCTGTCACAAGCATCACCAGAATTATCCATTTGAGAGAAAGAGAGAGAGAGAAGAACTCGAGGAGGGTGGGAAGAGAGGCAGAGCAGGATCTAGTCTTATTGTTTCTCCTCCTCTGCGCAGACAAACCCTCACACCCACCACCTATCCCCCAGTGTGACACCCTGGGTAATCTATAAGTGTCTCGTAATGAGGCTTTTTCTACAGTTCAACACCAGCATTCATCAAGTATTACAGAGAGGAAGCCAAATCCAGAGTGCTTTGTCTTTTTTTTTTTTTTGAGGGGGGTAGAATATATGGAACCTGGATAAAACAAAACATGAATATCGATACTAATATGCTGCTATCAAAGAAGATGATGTATATAGTCAATGTAATGCAGCATTTTTAGGAATCCTACCTAATACTGCAATTGGAACCAATGCATATTTGAAATAATTTAATGTATTCTAAGATTTAGTGTTTTAAAATATTTAATACAGCTGCAGCTCAACAATATTGCAGCATTATTAGCCCAACTAAAATAACAGTCTATGTAACTAATGTTGCCCTCAACAAATCTGCAAATTAAATCCTGAATAAATAAGTAAAGAGACATAAAGATGGTTTCATATCGTACACTTAAGGTCATGAAAAGGTCTGCTGCAACTGTGTCTCAGGAGGTAGAGCAGTCGCCTACCAGTTGTGGGGTCGGATCCCCAGCTCCTCCTGTCAATATATCGAAGTGTTCTTGGGCAAGATGTTGAACCCAGAGTTGCTCCTGATGGGTCAGGAAAATGTAAAATGCTTAGGGTACAGATAATGTACAAAACTGTTGTGTAGCAGACCATTTACAATTTACAAAACTGATGTGGATCATATTCTATGGCCAGTTATCAACAGTTGGCCAACAGTTATCAGATACCAAAATAGAACCAACTGGAAATTTTGGAGCAACACTTTAATTCTGTTGTACTGCATTGTAAAATAATTATGATAGTTTTATTATAGTAATTTTTTATAATTACAACTGCTTAATTAAAACACACATAGATGATATACACCTTCTGGCCTTCTGGGAGATGCATTCTGCCCCCTCTGAAGCATAATTATGGGTGAGATAACTTATAATGAGGTGATAACATTCATCTGGCTACAAAACATATTTAGGCAAACCTGTCTCCTGAAAATTACATTCCTATGCAACTAAACTACAACCGCGATTACATTTTTCAGGCAAATGTAATTATCATGTTGTGGTGAAACGTATTTTTTGAATGAACGAAGTGCTACATTTATTCACAGAAACACAAAGTGAGTCGCAAGTAGGTGGCTGGGGTGGGCGGTGTGAATAGACCGTGCAGGGCTAACAAGACCTGAATTTGAGACCAACGTTTTGCATAAGGATGGGTTTAGGCAAGAAAAGTACTTAGGTTAGAGTTAGAGAAAGATCGTGCTCATAATTTTAATGCAGATGTTGTGTGTATGAAGGGATTTTTGTCTATTGAGCCAGCACACGGTCTTTTCCTGACCTTAACCCAGTGTTGTCATGCCTGAACCCAGCAAACTTTTAATACCGCTGGAATCACATATCTGGTCACACTTTACCTTTGTATTTTAATATTTCATCCAGAGTATACTCTTTCCCTTACCATAACAGGCTTTTGATGTCTTACTCTACAACATCTGGTCCTTAGAATGCAAAATCAGACAGGGTTGAGCTTTTCAACAACTTCCTCATCCAAACAAGATAATATTTTTGGAGAAATGGTGTGTCTCCCCCCAGATGAGCTTTACAGATTTGGTCATGATGTGTAACCTGACTTTTTACTTTACTTTTACCTTTTACTATCTTGCTCTGTTTTCATCTTAGCACATGTTGAGACTCTTCCATCTTCTGTGTCATTCACTCTCCTGTCTCAGCCTGCTGACCCCTTAAACCCCCTTACTTTCTATACCTGTGGTGCTTTGTGTTCAAAATCACTCTTAATTTGTCATCCATCTGAATGTCACATAGGTTTTTCTTTAAATGTATTTCACACCTGTGACACATGTGATTTGAGTAAATCAACCTGCAGCTAAAGTTCCAGTTCAACCAAATTAAAGGTACCATCAGTTTCAAACAATCACTGTCAGTGTCCAAGCGTATACAACAAAAACTGTATAATTGACATCATCTTCACTACTGAAACGAATAAGGTTCTTAAGCATCAGTGATCTGAAGCTATTGGAAATGTGACTAAAATAGATCAAACCATGGGGCTTTTTGAAATGTGTGATGTGATTCTCTTAGGAATGTAGGTCAGTCCATCAAGTGATGTTGGAAGTGAAATCAAACAGTGAGACATTCTCACAGGGGTCTAAACTGATCTCAGGTTTCCAGTCAATGAAGGATGACGGTAACTGCTGTCGTTTACTGTAAAAATACTGTAAAAATAGAAAGGAGGAAATGTGGCTGCTCTTCACTCTCTTCTGACCTGATATATTAAGTCTTCCGTCTGTTTCCCATCAGGCCTCCTTTGTGTCCACTGGCTATTTTACATTCCTACATTTCTCCTTTCTTATCAGACCATTTATTTTGTAACGCTTCCACTGAAGATATACCTCATAGGATGCTATAAAAAGATGTCAAGGTTTAGAGGAGAGGAAGAGTAAAGACATTTGACATCCTCTCATCTCCTCTATTAGGTGCTTTTCATTAAATGTCACACCAGAGGTTTTTGATATTCTTGCTTAATTTTAGTTACTTACCTACATGCAAAGACATATCAGGATTTATTTGAAATGGAAAGTTGCAGGCCTGAGAGATCTCAAAGGAGAATTCTACATATTTTACATGTTAAAGTCTGATTTGGTCTTGGAAGTGGGAATTCCTGAGTTCCCAGTTGGAAATTTCAACTGGAATGCGCATCAACAGTTTGAATGCTGTAGTGGTATACTGTGCTGTCTATTGTGGTTGCACTTCTGTCTGATTTGTTAAAACAGTCGTCCACACAGTACAGTCCAACTTCTATCCATTGATATATTTGTATCGCGTTTGCATGCACAAAATACAGTGAGTGGTTTGATTCCTCTTCCTGTAACCTCCTGGCTACATGTCGAGGTTTCCTTGGACAAGGTACCAAAACCCCCTTTGTAGCGCCAACATGTACTGTCTGACCAAGGGGGATCCATAAATAAAAAACATGTCATTGCTATTATTATTATGCATTGTTATGAACTGGCTAATCTGGCTAGAACTGGCATTGTTATGGTAACCTGGCTGGTGTACTACAACATGGACAGCTCAGGCGTGACATCATTACCAGCGCTGACTTATGGGTTAAATGGGAAGCAACAAAAATGTGAGCAGTTTAGTAGCAGAATGCATGGACTAAATATTATGGCTGTGGTTCTACACCAGCCATGTCTCATAGAAAGTACAGTATATGTGCAGCAAATACATTTAGAAGGAAACATTATGCCAACCGGAAAGTCATAAAAATGCTGATACTTAAAAGTGTCCGTAAAATGTTCACGGACAATGTGCATTGATTTTATTTCAGATGCAATATCTACTTGTAGTTTCTATAGTTATGCAGGTTTAAGGACAGGCACCTCTTGAAGTTAAGGTTAAAGGAAACCTGTCTCTTGTTTTGTTACAAATATCCTGCAGTTTAATAAATCCCAAAACCTGAAGTGGTTATTACCTTCAAGATTCAACTGAAGCTAAACCTAAATATATTATGGATGGATTAAAAAACAATGGCACAAGCCACTTCATGAACACCAGCTATCACTTCAATTCCTATTCCTGGTATAATTGTAATGCTTTGTTACGCTTTGATCTACTGAATCTCCACATACAGTATGTACTTCAGTAACCCACAAACCACAGTTCCTACCGTCCATGTCAAATGTTAGGCAGTTACTGTAAAAGACGTCCTGAGCTGTATGCTTGGATCACTATTACTTTTAGTTCTCATTGTGAATGCATTTGCCTGTTTGCTGATAAGCTAATGCATAAGCTGCACTTTCTTCCCATGTGAGCAAATGCCGATTCCTTTAATATCAGGTTCTAAAGTGTTTGGTATTGATACAGTTTATCAAAGTCGAAACATCCATCTGCTTCCATCAGTCCACAGTCCTGCCAATTCCTGCTTGCGTGCCTGCCGGGGCCCGGGATTAATCTTAGAGGGATTCGTTTGATTTGTGGTCCTCATTTGTATGTGTGTCTGTGAAAAAATGGAGGACAGCTGTCAATGCAAAGGCATTTGTCTCTGTCATCTAATCCCCTCCTCCATCTCCATCTCTCTCTCTTACCTCCGCTTCTCTCTCTCTCGCGCCCTCTCTCCCTCGTTTTTCCCTCTCCCACTCTCTGTCGCTTTTCAATTCTCAGTCACTGAGCACACAAGGCGTGTAAAAAATGGATAATTCCACTGTCTCGACCACTTAGGCGCAGATTCAATCAAAAATAAAGCAACACATAAAATGACCTATTTTAATTCCCCCAATGCGATGGGGACATTCAATTATGTCCTCGGAAAGGCACGTTTTTCATGGTGGTGACAATTAAAGTCTTATTTAATGTTTAAAGCATATTACTTTCCTTTATTACAGATCTCATAACAAAGTCAGCAGCCATCAAGGTGCAAAACCCACCCCCCCACCCCATCTTTTTGTTTTGCATTTTATTGCAAAAGCTCATCAAAGTGTTAGACAGTGGGAGGAAGTAAGAGTGTGTGTGTGTTTGTGTGTGTGTGTGTGTGTAGGTGGCAGAGAAGGGGCAGGGGCAAGAAACACTATCTAATGTTTTTAGTGGAGAAGGCTGCATTCATGTCTTCATCTCTCATTTCATTCAGCTGACAATGTAATGCAGTCACACATACTGGTTTTATCATTAAAAACATATGTAAGCAAAATTGCACATTCTTCTTGTTCTATATGCTACCATATTTGCTTGGTTTCTTCTGAGAAAAAATGAATATGGTGGGAATGTAATTTAGAGTCATCAGTTCAAAACATATATGAAATTTTACATGTTTAATTATTGCAATTGATGATTGTAATAACAACAATAACAATAACAACAACAATCTACATTTTACATAGATTTCTGGAGGTAATGAGGAGGATTACGTATGCAAAGAATAATTTGGTACAGTCTTACACAGGTAATCAATAACAATGTGCACAAACATCAAATGAAAATAGCAACTGCTGTGTTACACACCAGAGGGAGGAGACAAAATCATTAAACACCTCCTGGTGAGATGTAATCTTATAGTCAAATCAATCCTTAGACTATTAATAAAGAACTACTACTACTACTACTACTACTACTACTACTACTACTACTACTACTAATAAGAAGAAGAACAGTAAAAATAACATATTTTTAAAGAAGAAAGAGAAACCTCCTGCAAGACTAACATGCAATAGCAGCAACAGAAATAAACATAGTTAAATTACAATATGCAGCTTTGAGGTGCCACCAAACACTGTCAGGACCTGCAAAAAAACTCCTCTGCATTACAAAAAGTTATGAGTATTACTGTTCAAATGTTGGGGTGGCACATTTCTTGTTTTCTATGAAAACATGCATGTTGTCAGCTTTGCTAACATAATTGCAAAAATGGTTTTCTGATGATCAGTCAGCCTTTTAAACTGATAAATTTGCATTAGCAAACTCAATGTGCCAGTGAACTACTGTTTGCTGATGATGGACCTCTGTTCGCCTGTGGAGATATTCAAGTAAAAAAACAAACAAATAAACAGCCATTTCCAGCTACAATAGTTATTTATAACTTTAGGAAAGGAAAGGAGGCTTTATTGTCATTGTAGTTATACAACAAAATTTCGTTCGGTGGCTCGCAGAGACCAGCAGCAATATACAAAAAATAAAATAAAATAAATAACAAGATAAAAAATACAATACAATACTACAAAATACTACAGAATACCAACTATTTCTCCTTTGGTTGTTGTTATTGCACATGTGTCCTTTGTGTTTACAGTCACAGTATATAAGTATTCAGTGCATTTTGGTCCATTTGGTATGAGCGGGCTTGTAAGGTTTGTTCTATTTTCTATGTGTGTGTGTGTGTGTGTGTGTGTGTGTGTGTGTGTGTGCATGGGATGGGGTGAGGAAAATTTAACAATGTCTGCTAAAATCTGCAATAAAATATTACACTGTTAATTCAAAATAAGAACTTTATTCAAGACTATAAGAGCTCCAAAGGGAACAGTGGAGATAGATCAGATGGCAGTCCAACTATCATGGAACAGGGAAGATCTTCATTGGACATAAATAAGAAACAATAAAAGCAATAAATGCAAATATATTAGTATTTTTATATTATTTTAGAATAATATTAGTCAATATTTGGTATTATGTCACTGACAGAGGAGAACCATAATCCCATTATGACTGGCTCATGATGGTAAGTTATGCCTTTAAGGTAAATTGTTATTAACACTATACACATTTAAATCAAATTAAAAACAAAAATGTTATTGCCATTCATTTTAGAATAATTTCTCTTTGTATAAACTGATAAAATAGCATGGCATAAAATGTCAACTAATTGTCTTTTTCCATTTCCTCCCCATTTGCACCAACACTGCTTTGAAACTGCAGCGTTTTAACAAAATCTGCTTTTATTTTGAGGAGAAATCATTTCTTTCCTCAGCCTAGTGGTCGTGCCACTGTGGCTGGCTAGCACCACTCACTTCATTGGCCCAATGAAATACAGTGTTCATTAGGCCATTGATCAACTAGTCTCATCCTGTCACAAGATTACAGCTGGCCAGTGCTCACGCAAACACACATACACACACACACACACCTCTGCGGTGAGACACAGGGCTGGTAAGTGGGGTCAGAGGTGGCTTGTAGTAATCCATCTAACCAGCGTGACAGCGGCAGCTAATAAATCACTTATTCATCATTTAATCCATCGTCTGTTGCCACCATACTCCCAGAAAACAATGCCTTTACAAAACGCACTCTATGGTGCAGTGCAACGTCGCATCCATACAAACAGGTGTGGGCCTGCATATAGCATCATAGAGTATAGAGTTGTTCAAGCACCTTATTTACACACATCATGTTCCTGCAATCAAATCACATCATGCACATGAAGCTTACATGACATAAATAAATAGTATGGTAATTAGTTAAGAAGTGTTTCCTTATAGAGCAACATTGTCTTCAATAGCTCATAAATATTCCTTATTATTAGTAATCAGGAGCTGAAACCAGTTTTCAATGTTGTTGTACTGTGAATATTCACATAATCAAACTAAACAAAAACAGTACTGTGCTTGTTTGTGTTGATGTTGAGGATTGCCATCTGCTAAGTCTTCTCTGGGATGTTTGCAAGCAGATGTTTTTTGTTGTTTTTTTTCCACCAGGAACTTACAACTATACGTGTAGAACAAGGCGATGCAAGCCGCCAAATTAAAGTCTACGCTGTCGTGAAGTTGCAGTTTCCAAATACAAAGTCCATTACAAATACAGTCTTTGGGTTTAATCATATTTAAATATACAACGATAGCAAAACAAACCTTGCAGCCAAAGCGATGATGATTAAAGAGATGCAATGTAACACAAATAAACCACACAATAGGGGGGAGAAAAGAGAGAGAGAGAAAGAGCTGCTCAAAGTGGAGCAGGTGGACGTAGGAGTAAGTGCTTTAATACCTTTTCAAAATAAAAGAATAGGAAAGTTGCACACCTTTCAAAGTCAAGTGATGGTCAACTTCAAAAAGTTATGTATTGGTCTATGTTTTTAATATATTGTTTATTTTTAGATAACCTAATTCAGTAGAGAGGTTATTAGTCTCTATAGGAGAAAATGTATGCATGCAAATAGATGCATGTTTATGTGGCCAAAAATGTCTTATTAGAATACTATGTATAGAGATTACATAATCTTAAATGTTTGCAATATGGTGAATGATGCTTAAAATAATAGAGTGAATCTCCAGCCTGGTGAATATGTTTTTAGAGAAGAACGTGTCACATGTGCATGAAAAAGGTTCAAAAGTCTTTCGGAAAAAAAAAATTTGCCCTTTAAATTTGGCTTTATTGGTGAATGAATGGCTTTGAAGAATTATGTTTAACCAGCATGGGAGTCTTCTGAATTAAGGCTTCATTCAAAACCCATCGCTCTGTTCCAACTCTAAAAACAATGCTCATTCCAGCATCCTTAATTTGATCTTCTTTTCTTCAGCTTTCCCCATCGCTCCTCTTAATTCACGCTTTTCCAAAGCATGTTGTCTCATCTGAGAAGAGGAGAGAAAAGGGAGAACGACTGAAACGAGAAAAGAAAAGAGAGGCAGGGGGAGGAAAAAAAAGGAAAAGGAAGGGCCTGATCATACAGTTTAATTACCAGCCCTGACTTGTAAGTGCTCTGGTGGGGAACTACACGTCCCAGCTACAAGAGACAGGTCTGCTCCATCCCATTAGAGTGGGAACACAAGGATACGGTGCTGCCTGTTTCCACTCTCTCTGTCCTACAAACCTTCACTCCTCCCTGGTTCCCATTTTTCATTTCTTTTCTTAAAACTTTCTTAATTTCCTTTCCATTTCTGTTCACTTTGTTTAACAGGTATGTGGAACGCAGAAAATAAGTGTTTGCATGGTCACCGTCACTCTGTGGCATCCTCTTGTCTCCGTGATTGAAAGTGGCCAGGTTAAGAAGATGAGTAAGAGGTTAACGGTAATAAAAATAGCTATTAAGCATATATTCCCTTCCGACGTGTCAGTCTGAGAAAGGCAGAGAGAAACGGAGAGAGAGAGAGAAGGAGGGAGGGATACTGGCACCTAATTACAAGGAGCGCACTTGGCTGCTTTTATCAGTAATTGGACTATATAGCCCTTCATTATAATTTACTTTCTTCCCCAAACTGTGATAATGCAGACAAGCAGAACTGAGTGGGCCTGTTAGTGGCCCAGAAACTGACACCAGTTAATGGTTAATTATAATGACTAAATTAAAGGAGTGACGGTGAGAGGGCACTGGATAAAGCCCAGGCACTTAATTTAACAGGATCACTATCAGAGAAAACTCACGAGTTCAAGATTGGAAATAGAGGAGGTAAAGACAAGTTAAAAAATTTTTTTTTTAAAACATGGAGAAAGTGGTCAAAGGAAAATAGAACATGCTTTTTTATGTTTATGTATTGGTGCTATTGTCAGAGCAGAGAGCCGATTGTGTGTCTCAGGGATTAAGAGACCATTAATTGTCTGTTGCACTCTGTGATTGAAAATGGGGAGAAAACATATTTTCCTTTAGGAGTCCATTCGACAGAATGTGTCTTGCTTTAAGCAATTACTGCTCAGGACAATGCAACACAAAGCCTGTGGCTGTGACGTCCGGGCAACAAAACACACTCTCAATCAAAATCTAGTTTGATTAATTGAACTTTTTTGGAACTTTTTGGTGCCTAGTTTTTACTTCCATAAATACAGGCCATGGCGTGGTTACTACACCCCATTACTAGAAAGAACAGTGATCCACAAATGTATAGTGATGCTTATTGTATGTGTAATTATGTTAATTAGGGTTTGTTTGGTGTCTTACCAGGTTCCGTCACTTTCACCTTGCTTGATGAAAAACAATGTGTATTAATTGTAAATGTATTCATATTTACTAAGCTGGCTACTGGTAAGGCTACAGAAGTAATAACCTGGGTTTGATCAGAATTGCCCTTGTCAGGCGTGTATGGAACACAGACAAAGTGTAAGCGAAATGCCCTTGTAGCATGTGGGATCGACCCAAATGCAGAGAGAGCAGTGGGGTTAGAAAGCACACGCGTTGCTCTTGTAACACCCAGGCGCTATAAGCGGATTCCACCAGGCCGACAGAGAGAGAGAGAGGGAAAGGGAAGTACTCACGGTACCGGAGACTTGAGAAGAGATGAGGGTGAGAAGATCGTGACAAGTGA
Organism: Sandelia bainsii; assembly: GCA_032362345.1. NCBI lineage: Eukaryota > Metazoa > Chordata > Actinopteri > Anabantiformes > Anabantidae > Sandelia > Sandelia bainsii. Next base: position 26,847,824 of record JAUMHL010000018.1, on the reverse strand, counting down.
TCGTAGCGATAGGAGCTCGGGACATGAGTGAGACACAATGTCTGAGCAGAGAGCAGGTGAGTGGACTTCCTGTTTATATCCTTTCCTAACCAATCCTGGCCCTTCCTCGCAGTCACCTGATCTGCTTACCTGACAGCCCTACAGCTTTATTCTAACATTAATCTCTGGGTAGTTTGCACAGTGCACAGCTTTTCAAGGTCAGTAAATATGAACGTCCTGCTACATCGCAGTAGTGCACAGCTCATTGTTGGTGACTGGCTCAATCAATTCCTTTTCTGCCTCCTTCCAAAATGCACCAATAATAAGAGTCATAAAGACCAGCATGCAGAATTCAGCACACATGCTGTATGATGTTTACATATCAAAACTGTCTTTTTAAAGTTTTGACGCAGAATTGTCACGTTCTTCTTCTACAGCAGACTGCACGTGTGCCCAGGTGAGTATGAATACACCAATTATTGCACATGGGAAACACTAAAACACAAAGAATGTTAAACCATTCAGCCCTGTCTCCTAAAAATTATATTTCTATATAAATATGTAAAGGAACATAACTGCAGCTGCGTTACGTTTGTCAAATTCTGCTCATTTTTTGCACGTTAATGTAAATGACAAGTCACAAATGATGCTGAACATCAATCAATGCAATTGATTTTTCTTTGAGTTGAGTTTTCTTTTCTAGTCTGACCTTGCAGTACAACATCCAGACTGACTTACAGCAGTGTTATCAAACGTTTTTATGGTTTCCAAAGTGCACTGAAGCTGTTCTGGTGGCACGTGGTGGCCCAACACCTTACTAAGATTAAGAGAGTGTTTGTCAGTTTGTCCACACCTTACAACTAATTGTGTATATTTCTTTAGAGTTTGACAAACCTGCACCATGGTTTGTTTGTTTGCATTAGCTCTTCAATGACATTAGAGAAACTCGACAGAGTAAATCACAATCAATCAATGAGTTATGACTGAGTTATGACACTAACTAAATTATTTAATTGGATTTATACTGATGCAGTTTGAACAGAGTTGTTCAGTACTACTACTCAATCTGTCTGCACATGACAATGATATAATCCGTCAGCACGCACATCAGCATAGCCATAGCTTCGCTCTCTCACAACCACACATGCGAACGTCACTCTGGAAGTTTCTGGAAGTCAATAAGAATCAAAACTGTCAGAGGCCTGACAGGGTTTTTACCAACAGCCTCGCCGCTGATGGCGCCGTACTCCAACACGACTCACTGTCACATACTCTACAGAATATCAACTAAGATGACACTTGATGTGTATTATCATAATCGTGCGATTACATATGTATTTCAGATTTTCTCACTTCAAATGTGAAGCGTGTGCAAGTGTGTGACACTTTTAAATTCTCATGTGGTCTCTCCTTTCTCTCCTCTCTCTCTCTCACCCACCACACACACACACACACACACACACACACACACTAAATCCATGGCTTTGAGTCACTGTCTCCTTTGCCTTAGTGGCGTGGCCATTGATTCCTTTGCTTCACACATTTTTGGCACACTTTGCACACCAAGGTAATCAACATCACCACCACCATCATCATCATTATCATCATCTTCAGCACCATCGTCTTCATCTTCATCACTAAGCTGGATCAGAATCATCATCTTACACCCTTATAAAAAAGCAGCCCTCCCCTGGTGGCATCCACATACACCCACACACACACAAACATTACTGCTCACACATGCACACAGTGGCGGATCATCGTTGCAGCTCTGTGGCTCTCCTCTAAAATCCCCTGCACCATCAAAGGCAAAGGCCTGTCTGTCAGTCATGTGGGTGATTATGGGACTGAGTGACAGGGGACGACTGACACTAAGCGGCCGGGCTGAATGCACCTCCGTCAGGCCTGGCAGGTTTGGGTGACACCGGGGGCTGGGCCGCGTCCCGCACGTACGGGGATTAGCCTCGCCAGCTGCCATCTCAGCGCCACTCTGCTCTCACTCACACTAAGTGGCAAACGCACACGCTAACACATAGGCAACACATGAGGTGAAGAGCATACATACAGCAGATCAGCATGAGGCGGTAGACGATGCTTTTTCCATATGGACACATACACACAGGTATGAACATGTTACACACAGAGAGCATGCGGTTTATGATCACACACTGACATAGCCACCAGAAAGTATACAAACTGCATGCGCACACACAAAATATGAAGGCAGATACTGCAAATGCAACGTGTTGGTCCATCTGTCACCCTAAAACTACTTCAGTGTCAAACTGTTACAAGTCACATCCTCTCCACCTAATCCTTCTCCTGTGGCAGAAACAGATTTCCCTCACTTTGTGCACATTATTTGCAATTTGAGGCAGCACTTATTATTTCAGAAGTGTTGCAACACCAGCTTGCAAGTGTATTTTAAGACTCAAACTAATCATGTTTGCACAAATGCAGTGTTTTCTTAAAAAACGTGCAGCAGGTGTGCACACAATTGCAACACGCATCGCATTGCATATATCTCGCAAATGGTAGGAAAAAGAACATCTCTCAAGGGTCTAGAATTCACACACTGGTTATTAGCAGAAGCACAACTGCAGTATGACTTGGTTTAAGAGGTGGGAACCAGACACACGTGCTGACATGCAACTTGCTGATAGTGAACTAACAGTAAATATGTAGGATTTACTATTTATCTGTGTGCATGTGTGTGTGTGCCCGTACTGTACATGTAAGCAGTTTTTTTTTCTTATGGCAAGGCCAGTGACAGTAGGCAAAAGCAGTAAAAGTAAATGTAATAAGACATGGCGAAAACACTTCACAAAACTTTTATTAAAGCTTCTTTGTTTTGAATACTTCTACTAGATAAGCTGCATCAGATCAAATAAAAGATTAGAGGGAGAACAGGGGTGTAACTGTGATGTCCTGAGTTTGAGTCCAGAACCAGAGATTTGTCGCTTTCTTTCGCATCACCATAGCAACTGACAAAGAGCAGATGATATATCTAAGATACTTATGACAATCACAGTATGTCCTTTTTTTTTCATGTTCTTAAGAACATATTCTCATGGATGGATGTCTTTTTGGAAACATTGTTTTTTGTTCCATCTGGATTTCTGATGACTGATGAAAAAGGCAACATGAGGTTCTCAATTTTGATTCATCTCATCCTGCATTTCACCAGTAACAACAATGTTCCTGTTAAATGGCAGTTGCTGCAGTGTGTCTTTTGTTATTTTCTCTCACTGGGTCATGCTCGGTGCCGGCAGGAGGGTTACAAAAGACATTTTCTTTTAATGTTGCATTATCCTTTTTGCTGACATTTGGATGCCACTCAAAGGAACACTGAAGAGTGCTTGAGTTTTGTTAATGGAGTTGAAGAAGGTTTTTGCCTTTTCTGTCATGATTCACTCCGACAAGGACGATACCTACCACACCGAGCCATCAGCAAGCCTCATTTCACTTCTCAATGAGACAGACCATAATGAGCAAGGCTGAAACCCACATATCAACTCCTCTCTCTCTCTCTCTCCTGCTCTCAGTTCTGCTATACCCGCTGCTTTTTCGCCACACACCTCGCTCCCCTCATTAACACCCACCGTACACAGCCCTCTCCCTTTATTCCCTCCACCTCTCCTCCCTTTTCCCCTCCCACCCGTAACCTCTCTAACCTGGCAGACTGCACACCTTGGGCTTATTCAGCAGAGTCAAATGCCAGCCTCTTCGGCAGCCACTCTTCTGCTCCCGTGCGCTCACATTCACGCCTCGCCTGCCTCTAGGAAATGGGATTGTCTGGGAATCCGACTCTGCCTTTCCAACAGCGGGATAATTGAAAATAGGACTGCAAGGGCAAATAAAAAAAAAGAAGAGAGAGAACGAACAAATGCCACATTCTCTTTTGCAACCCCCTTTACTCACACCCTGCCTGTTGATGTATAAAGATACCCAACCAGTGGTATTTCAGGGAGTTAGACTTATTAATGTAGGATTTAGCATTTATCTGGTATAAACAAGCAGCCTGATATTTAATCAGAATAAGGAAAAAACAATCAAAATCATGTTTAACTGATTAAACCATTATATTTTTTATCTCATATCATCAAAAACAGGCTGGATGTCCACATGCATTTCTACATGATTGTTTAACTTAAATTCTGAAGAATTGCGTTTATCCATTAATCAGCCAACTCACATGGAAATGATCTGAATATACAACATGTAGTGTTGCCATTTAGCATCTGGGCTCTGATATCATCACTCCCCAGAAGAAATGTATTATCATTTCATATTGAATATACTTGGGTTGGGATCTGTCACCATTTCCCATGAGCCCTAAGCGTTCACAGGCAGGTGAGTGCACAAATTTATGGAGACCAATACAGAAAAAAAAACAGTGTGATCACTGCTGCTTCGTATTAGTCCGATGCACAAATAAACAACTAGTGAGTAAGATATGGGCTTAACATGACAAAAATAACCCAACATGTTGGAAGGTCAGAGTTAGTCATGTCAAGCTGCTTAGCAACATGGCCAAGCCAGGATGTGGCATTATCCAACTATACCTACCTAATTTGCATATCGAGCTCTGATCATATGTCTTCTTCCAAATAAAGTATCCATTCACTGCATATACCCTAGTACAGTGTATACTCTATATATTAATGTCTAAATTGAGTAATTTCGTTTGATTTCTGATCTGAATATGCAGATTCAGGGGAAGGAAGGGGAGCTCAAAAATTAGCAAATATTTCAATTTGTTCATTGCACACCAGTTTTGATTTATATCAATTTCATGCCTCCCATCAGGTGCCATATCATAGAGGAAGGTAATAACCCAGAAATAACCTCATTACGGAGACAGCACTGCGGTCTGGGCACAATGAACTCAGAGCTGAAGAATTAGTGACCTGGAAAGTGGCAGGGAGAGTTAATGGCATTAGCTACAACAGACACACAGAGAGAAAGAGTGGGGAAAAAAAAAAAAAAAATAGGAGCAGGAATCATTGCCACCATCACATAGGAAGGATGCGTAAAAATTAAAAGGAAAATAAAAGAAAGGATCCTCTGATGGCTCATTGTTCTTTTTCCCCTCATCATGGCGCTTTTTGGTATCAAGAACACAGTGCTGTTATGAGTATTCTACCATCAGCATTATTATTATTGCTGTTTGAAATAGAAATGCAGCTATTCTTATTGTCTTTGAGTCTAATTAGTGGGAAATGGGAGGGAAAAAATGTAAAGTAGGTCATTAATGAATTATTTCCTTTCATGTCTTTTATACCGCATCTTTTGTTGTTTGCGGAGTTGACGCGCGCGCGCGCACACACACACACACACACACACACGACACAGACACACATGTACACACAGCCTCTTTACCTGCTGACAGGCTGTGTGTAAATGTGCGAGCAAGTGTGCGCACATGTACTGAACAACGCAGTGACAAGATACCAGGGGGAAGCACATGTTTGTTTGCTTGTTTGTTTGCGAGCCGCTTGTACATTAACGAGGGCTTCGGCGTCGCTCGCGCTAATGTGCGAGCCTACGTTTTAACAGGATAAGACAAAACTGGAGTAAAAAACTGAGACAACAATCTTGGAACAGAAGACAAATTGATTATCAGTTAATCAGTAGTGTTATCAGGGGAAAAATAAATAAATAAATATTTCAAACAAACAAACAGAAACGTCCCACTTGTCATGCTTCTGGACCAGTATGACGACCATTAACAGCAAAAAAAATCTGGATGTTACGAAGTAATCATCTCTTTGATTTCCAACATCAATACAACTCTGGACACTTTGATATATGAGCCTGCATTGATGAGCCTAGTGAATACATTAAAAATATGTTTAATTAGCATTTCAAATCAGCAGCACTCAACTAAAAAAGAATATACAATAAAGGAGAAATATGGCTGAGGAGTGTGTGTGTGTGTGAGGTGTGGGGCGGGCGAACAAATTAGTCGTGGGTTTGATGAACAAAGAGACTGGCCTCAGAACAAAGCACATGTTTTAGCCTTGTGCCTTTCACCTTCTCTATTCATTTTGAGGCCAGCCGAATGAAAATGATCCTCTGGGCCTGCTTTTTTGGGGGGGGGTTTTCTGCTTCGCTCTCATGCCAAAAAAAAGAAGAAAAAATCTGTTTCTAATTAATATGACCTGATGAATTTTTAATAAAGCCAGATCTCCGCTTTTAAAGTGTAGAGGGGAGCCTTGAAGTACACGTGTCAGTATTTGCACTCAGCCACTGCGAAGAAAGTGGAGAAAAATGTGACTTTAGTTGAACTAGTTTGTGATGAATAACTGATGTACATTTTAACCTATTTACTTCATTTTGATTTTCTTCACTCAGCACACTTGTGCGTCTTCAGATCGCTGGGGGTGATTGACAGATCAAGACTGTTGCGGTAAAATGATTGCTATTCCCTTATTTCTTTATTTATTTTTCAAAAGATGTAATGACATGCCAGAGAGGAAGTTAAGATTTCAAACTGTTCAAAGTGAATTTCAGATGAGGTGTAATTCAATGGAAAATATAAAATGTCAGTCTCCATTCTGCACTGCGAGAAGAGAGGGATTCTCAACAGTCGGTTGGCTTGCACGCGCTCACTGTCGAGCTCAGGCTGCGCTGAGGCATCTCTCGCTTCTGATGCCGTCCATTTTAACCAGTGCTTTCACTAGAAAAAAAAAAGCTTAAAAGTTGAAGAAGAGAAATATTGTACAGACATTTCAAACAGTTAAGCACAACTGCATCTGTGTAGGTTCAATCCACCAGTGTTTTCCGATCTGACACCCCTATCAGTTGGACATCATCATTTGTTTGTCCCTTTCCAAGATGCTATGATGTCACAGCTCTGCAGTTAAAGTTTGGTCAGGTTTAGGAGTAAACCAACTTGGTTTGGATTTCGGAAATGGTCATGATTTTGGTAAAAGTAATTCCTTTGTTAAGGATTAGGGAAACATGACGGGTCAAAAGGATAAAGGAGAACGTGCATTAACACGTAACCAGCAACTGATGTCAATCTAACATCATCACATAATAAATAATCAAACCAACAACAACAAAGGAGAATGAGAGGTCAGAGCCACACAAGCTGCAGACTGCACTACAACCTCCATCTTCCTGTAGCTAATGTCATAACAACAGCACACGTTTGCAAACTAGGAAGTTACAGAATATCCACTGCAAACAAAGTTACTTTTACTGACCTGTTCAGCAGCTCTATTCTTGAGCTGTAGATCTAACGTTGGCTGAACCACACAGTGGTTTCTAAACACAAACTCTGCTAGTGGAATATAGAGGAAATTTAGCTGAATGTGACACAGTTTGTAATGACTTATACTTATCTTTAAAGTTACAGCCCACAATTCTGTCTCACATGTTAATATTGATTTGTTGACCCATTCATCCACCCTGACCTCTCCCCAATTTCATTACTTCCTCCTTCACCCCATCATAATTACTAAAGTGTGTTTAGGATGTGTAGGAAAGAATAACAGCAATAAAATGCCTTAAGATAAATAATCGGTATAAATTATTGTTATTCCTCATTTGCATTTCCAAGCAATCTCAATACTTTAACAGGAAAGAAATTTTGGCCACAACAGAGTTTTTTTTTTGGTTCTCCAGTTTGCTTCTTTGTTCTCCAGTAATGATGAGACAGTCACTGCTTGTGAGGTGAACCAAGATGTGGCCCTGGGAAACCTGCATGGCATGATGACATTCCCATCAACCTCTGCTGTGTCTACTTTGTGTTTAGCCCTAATTAGCAGATTTATCATGCTAACATGCTAAACTTAAATGGTGAATATGGTAATACATAATGTTAGCATTGTCTTTGATATTAGCATTGATCTCAAAGCACTTACATATATATTGTGCATATTTGTTTATTTTACGGCCGTTAAACGCCACCCTAAATCTTAGTGGTTTCGTATACACAGATACAGAGTTATTTGTTAATTTATGTAGAATTTCATCTGAAACTGGAAAACTGGCCTGAAATTGAACTACTGCATGCACAAAACATATTGCACACATAACATATGCACACTAGCACTATCCTCACTATTATGTGTAATTATTGGGTATATGCATACATTCACACCTTTAATTGGCTTTTTCAGATCGAGAGTTTCTGTATATACCTGTCACACTTGTGTTTTCTACATACATTAGTGTAGTTCTTTGTCCATACTGAGTGTGTGTGCTTATGGCACACTGTCGCACTGACCTTCCACATGAAACTGAGAAGCTCTACCTCAAACTGTGTATGAAACTTAAAGCAAGCCTTTACAAATGTATGAATTTGTACTGTTCTTTCAGTTTGGAGGTCTCTGTTTTTAAGTATAGTTCATATCACAGTATGTACACCACTGATTTTTGATGGAGGCATCACTACACTTGTTTATGAAAACATAAAATAATTAAGAATATCTGGGATCAGAAAATCCTGTTTTAACATTCTTCTTTTTCCTATGTATTTTTCTTCGCAAGTCAACTCTAATGGTTTCTTACAGAAACATAGTGTGGTGGGGGGCCTATGGCTTTTGAAAGTCTGTTTGAGCAGCTGTCTTTTAAAAGCGAAACAACATTAGTAATAGCTACTAAGACTCTGCTATTAATCTGCAGCAGGCTCCAGTGTGGCTGCCTTGGCTAATGAACATAGCACTTGGTGTACCTGTCAGTCTCTCTACCAACCCTGTCAGAGAGTGGTCAGAGGTCAAATGGCTTAATGCTACATGTGTGGGAGGTGTGTACTGGGCTGACAGCCAGTCGAGGGGAGAATGAGCAAAGACAGAAGGGAGAGGTAAGATTTAGATAGGCTCTTAGCTTAAAGCAGCTAGTTGTTCTATAGCCAAGAAAGCTCTCGACTATTCATGCATCAGAATACAATGGGGAATTTATTTATAAAGTTACTGTTTGTATATCAGTTGTTTGTCGATTTTATATCCAATTTGACCTGGGTAAGCCTCAGATTCCTGCAGGAGAAGCTAGATGAAGTATCTGTGTTAAGACATCTGGGATACCTTAGTTAGTTTGTTGCTGACCTGACAGCAGTAGAAAATGGATTTAGGGGTGGTGATTTAAGTTTTGTCTATATAAAGATAGTAGTAAATGAGAAAAAAAAATCCATTTGCACAAGGTTACATTTGGGAGTGTTCCAGATTGAGCTATTGGTGAAAAGGTATGATGTCATAAGCCTTTGAGTAGTAGTCCTTAGTCAGGACGGACAAAGCATGATGTCACTGATGTGATGGATGTAATAAATAAAGAGTGACGCAATCATGAACTGTAGTCACTTTATGTGAGAACGATTGAACTCGCTATCTGGTAGTTTAATGATGCTGATGATGAGAGAGTGATGCCTGACATTTCTAAACACATCATTGTTCTTATTCACTGTGCAAAGTTCTACTGAGTGCTTGCAAGCTTTTCTTAAAATATGGTGAAATAGTTCCCAGGCAGATGTACCTTCAAAAATAGGGAAATAGCATGTCTATGGCAGTAGGCATTTCTTGAAATAGCACCGTAGTGATAGCTGGCGTTGATTGTGTTTAGATACAAAAGCTACAGGGTTAGGGTTAGTAAAAAGATCATGTTTTGGGCTTAAATAATTACTGCCTTAATGTTATAGGATAGTGACATTGTCTAATGATCATGTCTAAAACGCATTTCACACTGTACATGAATGTCGGTCTCCTTTGGGGAAGTCCTGGGTTTTGTGACCCAAACATCTACTATGATGTTCTCAAGAAGAGCTTTTTCATGCTAAATACTATCTGAACAAACTCCCACTTTTGCTTGTGTCATAATTACCATGGTCTAGTACCCAATGTCTGGCCTCTGTTCACCCCCCACTAAGTACCAAATCAACGCTGACACTGGTTTATGGATGAATGATGTTGATGATGTTGGACTTGAGCAGGTAAAGCTGCAAAAATGCCACATTTTTGCAAGCCTGTGCTCTGCTTGTCCGACAGCTGATTAATAAATAGCTCATACTGTCTGTTAGCAAGCAGTGTGGCCACCGACTTCATGTGTCCTCTGCTGTGTGCATGCACTACGCCCATGTGAACGATAACCTACACAGAGAGAAGAGCAAAAAATACAGTGGGAAAGCAAACCACAACCAACAACCTTTAGGTTATAGGAAGCTCCAGGTTACAAGTCGAGTTGCAAGTTGCATATTTTAAAAGGTTTTTTTTATCCCCATGATCACCCCATCAAATACTGTAGTTGCTTGGAGCAGAACAAAATGCTCATCAGCTCCTACAATATCTAATATTTGCCGAAATGGTGGCAACATTTCTCCCATTTTTTTGATATGTGGATAAAGGTTTTCATATTACGCATCATGATGCTGGACCCACTGGCTACTGTACATGTAACACAAGGGAAAACTAAGCACTGTAAGTTCAACAGTGTTCAAGTTAATGTAAAGTAGAGATTTATTAAACAAATCCCCCATATGTGCAGAACAACTCCCATCATCACAGCTTTTTGTTGTAAAAACAGGGATACAAAAGATAAGACAGCTTGGCACAGCTGGTATAGCACACCCACCCGCGCAGCCATGATCACTCGCCCCTCTCTGGCACTCTCTCTGAGGGATTATAATTGATTTAGGGGGCAGGCGATAATGATCGATGTCAGTCCGCCTCAGCTGCGACACCAAGAGAGTCTCAGTGGCATCATGTGACGGAAGACACGAGCCTATTATGGAGGCACAATCAAATATTTGTAGCATCCGGACACACTCGTTATTTATTCATGCTAATACAAGTATATTAAAGGAGCTAAACAGGGTTAGTGCTCCATCACTCACAAGGGGAATCAGCCAAAGCATTTGTCAGGACCTCGGGTACGACTCCCCTCAGCCAAGTCTCCTATCATATTCAGCATACTAACTGACAGACTAAGGTGGATAATAGGCCCTGATTTGTATGCATGGGGCTGCCACTGTCATTTCTTTATGGTTGCTTTGCAAATAATGCATGATTTGGGACTCAAGCTTCAAGAGGAGACTTTGTCTGTATGTATGGGTAGCCTCAAGCATCCATTCAAAAACACACGCGCAACAGCGTGCGTACACACATCCATGTGCGTAGACTTACATATGCACACCTCTACTGGAATTCCTCTGCGGTTTTCGTCTGTCATGGACAACTCTCACTGAGAGAGTGTCTTCATTAGGCAAACACTGATGCTGATGTGTGTGATGAATATTTGTAACTATGAGTGTATGAACAGGAGCAGCTGCCATTCCTCAACGGTTTTACACCATTAACGGCGTCTCCCCACCCTTTGTCAGCCCATAAAGCCAAGACTTCAGATATATTATGTTTTAATACCCGCTTATAAAGGAAAACATAAAAATGCAAAATGCAATATCCAGGAGCTGTCACTTTGATAAACAAAGCTGAATATTGATCTGTCTCTAAATTGGAATGCGGGTGGGGGAAACAATAATGTTAGATTCCTGGTAACATGAAATTACATGCTGAAACAGAGTGTGTTCTGCTTTGGCCTGTCACCATCCAGCTGCACAGCAGTTTCTCAAATGGAGTAAACCAGAGTCCCACACAGCTAGAAGGAAACTGCAGAATGACTTTTCTCTAGGACAAAACATGATGAGTTGAGATGTGTAGTACGCTGGTGATAAAATGAGAAAGACTTGATGGGTGAATTAACTAGTTTGTTAAATTATTATTTCTTATAACATTTTTAGTGATGTTGGATAATGTGGAAATAGAGCAGGCATGTTCACATATCACCTGCTTGCAAGGTACACAAAGAAAACATCAAGCAAAAACCACCATTCCACATTTGACAGACACCTTCTCTGTTAGCCATCACAAGAATTTATCTAAATCTACTTTATCTAAAATCAAACTTAACAGGCCAACAGCATGTGGACTCCAGAACATTGCATCCATATGGAATTGTTTCACAGTTGTCCTTTATATTAAACCACCTGTGTGCATAGATTTGCTCCCTTTTTAACAAGTGCACACCAAATTTGGCTGATGAGGCCTGGTTTGAGGTTAGTATTTCACCATCATTTGCATTGCATTGATCTAGCAGAGCAGTGCATGAATTTATTCTCAGAAACGCATCCCAAAAGTTAGCTGAGATCAGCACATCACTACATCACGAGTTTATTATAAAGTTGTTCTCAGTTCTACTACAGTAAGTTTTGCTGAAGCTTTGATGCTTCAAGATGTTTCATCTTTAGTCAGTAATGCAACCAAATAAGGAAGCTGCTACCAAATTGATCAGTTCCACAAATGAGTGCTTTTCTTTCATTGTAACAGTGTAACAGGTCAAACACTTTATGTTGTTTTTTCCTTTAACTTGTCACCTTTCTGTAATTCACAGTAACATCTGTACATGAAACATCTTTGCATTAATCATGCGGTGATGATATAGTACATGCATCAGTATGAGGCAGATTACATCAGTAGGGCTGATAGCTTGGTCTTGTCTGTCAATGCATCTGCCAGCACCTCTGAGCTTTGCTCAGAACTTTAATCTCTGTGTATTTTTGGTCTGACACCAGTTTTTGAAACGTCTTGTTCTGCCAGACCGTTTGATGGCTGCCTGAGTCGATTTGTCAAGAACATCCGGGGTGAAGCGATAACAAACTGCATGCTAACTCCTACCTAAAAAAAATCTATCTCTCTCTAACAAGGCATACAGGCCCATACCTAGAGAGTTAGCGCTTCATGTCTTCGACAAATGGACTTACACCTCACCCTCCATCTCCCACTCTAGCGGAGCTCAGGGAAGGCAGGCACCCGTCTACTTCCCTCCGACTCTCTCTATATTAAATCGACCAATCAGGGGGTGTCAGTCATGCATCCCAGCTCATGGCTGACAAGTTGGCAGTTGCGATGCAAGAGCGGTTCATTCATTCCGATGACACACTGCCAATATCTGTATGGTGGAAGCTGCACATCTCTGCTTTTTTGCTCTTTGTCAGTGGAAGCAGATTCACAGGCAGACAGGGAAAGAGAGAGAGGGGCATTGAACCGAGCAGAATTAAAAGCTTTGACTGTAAGTTTTCAGATCGTGGGTGTCTGACTTGCCAGTTTGAAGTGTGACTGATAACACAGGAGGAAAGTTTACTGAGGAAACAGCTTGTCTTCCTGCCAGCAAAGCTCAATCTTTAATGTCTGTGGATGGAGGCCTTATTGATGGCCTGTGTTTTTAGGCTTGTTGTGTAGAAACTTGGGGGCATATTGATGTAGCCACGAAGGTGCTGAACCAGAGCAAGGGTTGCTCACTGGACTTGAACTGTTATCAGTGGGGGCCCTCTGAGTTCTCAAAGCATCACCAATAATCACAAACACAACCACCATGAGATCAAGACACTCTTTTGAATTCAAGGATAAACAGCGCCTAAACAGCTCAACGTTTTTCTGCCCACATCTGTGAAGCAAAAAGTAAACTCTAAAAGTTGAAAGCCAGTGTCACCACTAGTGACTCCTTGGAGTATTAGCTGTGAAATTGTGCAATAAAAAAGCCAAACAACACCTATTCTAAAACGTGAGCGTCTAAATGCTGATAATTGTGTTTTTCAGGGTAGTGTGTTTTTAGAATCCACGATGAGTTCAGATGGTTTGCCTCTAATGAGAGACCTGTCCCAAGTGGGTCAAAGCATTCTGGGTAAAACAGCTAATTAAGTGGCAATTAACCAGTGCTGTCTGCCAGAAAACTAAACATAGTCAGGGCGATTTAGTTGGAGCGTGCCCAAATGGCTGCTTGTTAGTCCAACCACAACAGCATTAGCTGGGGAAAAAAAAGTCACACATGAAGATTCTTTTATTTTTACAGAAATGAGATTAGAAAGTTACAAAACAACACTGATCTCTGACTTTGCTCTTGTAAAATGATAAATGATTATGAATGTTGTCAAACGAAGAAAGGGAAAGTGAGACATAAAGGGATTAGACGCTGAGAAAGTTATGCATGAAATGCATGTTTTGTCTTAAGTGGGATGCATATGGGCCTTAACACTAGGTGACAGAGTGTGTGATGTTTCCTATCTCCCATTATCAGGCAGCCAGCCTGGCTGCCAGGCATTACCTGTTGATGACCGAGTGGACTGCTGTCCTGATGGACAGATGGATGGGATCATTCATGAATGTCTGGCAGGTGCTTTGTCAGTCTGGAAGGCAATCTAAAACCCATAGAGAGGGGAGAAACCATTTAGACTCCAGGGACACCTCTACCGTGTTACACAACTCAAAATCGCCACATCTCCCACACACCCGCTCACAATCAAATTACAGCATTACACTTGGTATTAATCAGGCTGGTTTACAATGCTTTTGTCACCTATAACGGCAGGTTGTGTCACTCCAATATCAGCTTGGTCTAATTTAGAAAAATGCCCATAGAGGAGGTCAATCTCCTCTTTCATACGCAATGACTGATAGATCCAATACCTCTGGAATCAGATAAAACTTTGACAAATGGCCCCACGCCGGCCTGAGCGGTGTTGGGGAGGATGGCAGGGAGAGCCGGAGAGCTGCTGTGTCCGCGGCCCAGCCCTGTCCCTCTATCCCATCACACCAGCGCTGGCTTTGATCAATGGGGCCACAGTTCAGACACACACACACACACACATACTAAGACAGGTCCTAGGTCCGTCATCACATGATTAAACGGCCTAGAGGATATTGCTTTCCTACCATTCACCCTCCCAAAAAGAAAAGAAAAAACAAACTTCATATAACTAAGACAACAGCATAATCTTTTCACTACTTTCCTGTGCTTTCTCTTGCTTTTCTTTTTTTCCGCTCCCTGCATGCAAATTTAAATTGATTAGAAAGAGAGCAGACACTAAGTGATATGAGATAGATTTCACCTTCCTCCCTCTCTTACCCTCTCCAACTGAGCGAAGGGAGAAGAATCTCTCGCTTTTACTTGTTGTTGTTGTTTTCCATCTACCTTCAGCCAGAGGACGCCCGCTGCCCCTAACCTTGCATTAATCACAACCCAGCTGATAAATCAACCCACCGATTAGCATGATAGATAGCCCAAAATGTAAATACTAGCACACACTGCTAATTGGCCGCCTCTACCTGGAGACACATCTGTAGTTGCTCTTTCAACGTGGAGGGATATCTTCGGCCTGCTGGGCACAGCTCTCGATCATTAAAGAGATGTAGAGTTATCATCTGTTTGTGAAACTCTGCTTGTACGATTTTTCTCTTTCGATTTTTTTTTCTTCCGGCTTTTGTCCCCCCCAGTGTATGCTGATCTATACATTTTGTTTCTGAGTAAAGAATGTGAAAATATCTTAACAGAGACGCATACAGACAGACACACACACACACACCTCTACACTGTTACAACAAATGGTATGGAAGGTAGTTAAGGGGCTAAAATGCTATTGATCAACCAGGGGAATCAATTGACAGTGCATATACACAAAACCAGAACACACATATCCACATAAGTGTTCACAACCAACAGCACAAATATTTCTGAGACGTGTGACTGTGCATGGAGTGAATGGTTAATGTTAGTGTAGTTACCATCAGGTCGGCTACACTGGGAGCTGAGGCGCCTGTGTGTGTGTGTTTGTGTGTGAGGGCATATGGGAGGATCAAGTATCTCCAGTTTCATTTCCTGTCCCCCTTTTGCTCTACCAAAGAAAACAACATTTTATACAGTCACTGTGAGTTCAGCAGAGAAAATCTCCCCCTCTCTTTTTGGCAGTAGTAAAAGAATTCTGTAAAAAAGTGCAAGTGCCTTAAGTAAAGGAGAGAATATGACCAATTTATTGAACTGCTGTTTATTAATTACAGCACAAACTTGTAGAAACATCTTTACCATTTTGTAAGAGAGTAACTGACTGAAGATGTAAGATATGATGCTTAAGCGGCAGCTCTTCAAGTACTCCTACATCCTGAGCAGTGTCAAAATGTGTGAATTTGTCTCCAGACAGAGAGAGAACAGTGTGTAATGCCCTCATGTCCGTAGTTGCAAGAAGGGTGTCTTCAATATAAGGAGGCAATAAGGACCATCATCTGAAATTATTGGCCTTCCAGAATGATAATCTTCAACTATGAAAGACAGACAGAGGTGGTGTATGGGGTTTTTAGGGTTTCTAGAGGAAGGTGTAGCCATGAGCAGGCTGCAGCTACATCACTGATTCTCAATGTGTGAGGGGTTCAGGGACAGCACAGATTGTAGGTCATCTGTATTTCAGAATTAAAAACAAGGCAATGACATTTTTTTGTGTTATTTATGTACGGTGGCAAGAAAAAGTAAGTGAACTATTTGCAATCTCTAGAATTTCTGCATAAAAGTAATAGTAATGAAATATGACCTAAGTTGAAGCAGTTCCATAAGGAAGAATGGTCCAAAATTCCTTTTCAACATTGTACAGGTTCAACAAATTATTAAAACGCAGTTTCCTGATTTGATTGATTGTTAGATTTCATTGTGAAGACAGTTCGCATAAGTAAATGTTCACATTCTTATAGTGCTGATTTCCTCTATCCATGCTCCTGCAACTGTGCTCAAAGTGTTGCAAGACAACTCTGTCTCATATAAATTAAGTACCTATAGTTCCTCAATTACATAATTGACATACATAATCATACAATAGTGTAATAATATGCAAGGCACTGTAATTGTGTATTGTACTGCACAATCACTTATTTGGTAAAAAGCAAATACATTTGTCTGTGAACACTTTACTGTAACTTGCCAAATATTTAAATGAACAAATTTCCTCATTGCAATAATGGTTGCAATTATCTTTTATTCAAAACACTGTTGCAAATTAATTGTATATGAATGCAATTTCTATTAGACATTATTGAGGAAAACCACCATAAAACACAAAAAAATAAAGAGAAAAACCAATAATAGTTAGTATTTGTACTGTAGACCCAAGTAGCATTGCATTGCATATCAACAGTAATCAAAGTGTGGTAGCCAGGATGTACCAGTCATGGTCATGTCCTAGTCTTGTGCCTTTGTGTTTTGTCTTTGTTTCTCTGTTCCTCCTTCACCTTAACCACGCCCCTCTGTCCACTCTCACTCCCTGATTGTTCTCAGCTAGTTTACATTGAATGGTGGACCCAGAACCCAGACCAGGGCGAGAGAGGGTTCAAACAGAGAAACTTTAATCAACGTCGTGTATATAACAGAAAACAGGGTAGAACAGAAAATCACTCTGAGAGGAGGCAAAAACCAGGATGCTAAAATAAACACTAGAAGGCACGAAGAGAAGGTGAGGGGAAGAACTAACACACTAGAAAGTGGTGGGAAGCATGGAAAGGAGGCTGGAGAAAGACATGAACTGAAAGAGAGTGATAAGAGGCAGAACGGAAACTGAACCCAAACCAACTTACAAGAGGAGAGAATCTGAAGAGGAGTGAAGGACTGAAAACCAGGATGATGACGAGGTGAGTAGCAGGTAGTATGGCAGGATGAACTGATAAGGGGCAGTGAAGAGTGCAGGACATAAATAGTGAGAGGACTAATTAGAAACAATCAGGGAGTGAGAGTGGAGAGAGGGGCGTGGTTAAGGTGAAGGAGGAACAGAGAAACAAAGACAAAACACAAAGGCACAAGACTAGGACATGACCATGACACCAGGTAACAAATGGCATAAAATGGTGACTCTTTTTAGAGAGTTGACACTTCCAACGTGTCTGTCTTCTAGCCAAAGCAGCAGTTAAATCCTCCATGTGTTGCCGCCTGGTGAGGAAACTCTTGTCTTGTGACCACTGTATGCAAAATGTGGCATTAGTCACCAGCTAGCCTCCATTGACATGCCTGCAGTGTGAGGGAGATTAATGCCTACTAGGGACACTTTATTATTCTCTCTCTCCCTTCCACTTTTTCTCAGCCTCTCGCTCACTCTCACTCAGTCTTTCTGCCTCCCCAACCGGCTACACAATTAATTGTCTGCTGCGTGCCTCCCTCCTTCTCCCTTCTGCTCTGTCTCCCCCTCCCTCTTTCTTTTGCCAGTGACAGATGTGGAGAGGTACATGATATGGAAGGGATATATGAAGCTAGGTGGGTGTGTTTAAGTGTGAGTCTGTATAGGTGGGTGTGGGTGGGTGGAGCAGTGCAGGAACCCATGCTTTTGGCCTTGACACGTACCACCTATTCGTGGCTTACCCATTTGTGCCAGCACACACACACACACAAACTCCCACTATCTAAAGCTGCCCCTACTCGCCATTGCTGACCTATGTGAATTTTACAGTTTTGCTGAATTTGACTGTATTGTAACTATAATTTATTATACTTTAATAAATGCATAGTGTTTACTTTTAACATAAAACCAGTTTTCCCTTTTATGTAGTTTTCATGTAGGTGTGGCTTGATAAAATGAGCATAGAAAGAACAGATGGAAGCGGAGTTCAGTCTGACATCTTATCAAATCAAATACTTCACAAATATGTGCAACATATGCCAATGTTGAATGTTAATCATTAGCAACTTTTTTCCACTATCATCAAGAGATGGTCCACTGTTTCCAAATTTTGTCAAATGTTCGGCTGAGCATTGCTCTGCAAATGGTTGATCACTGGATAGTACAGTCTACTATAGTGGGCGACCGATTTATCGGTCAGCCGATTAATTGGGCCGATCTTTCACATTTTTAATCAATTAGCATCGGCTGATGTCTGTGCTCATGCTGGCTGATTAATAAAGAGTGTCTGCAGACACATCTGGGAGCATTTCATGACGGTATAATCAACTGGCCATCAACCGATACATATTGTTTTGTTTTGTTTTTTTCCAAACTACATTGTGAATATTTGAATGGTGTATTTAATACAGTAACAGTACAAAGATTTGTGTGTAAATAGTTAAAGTATACAGCAGAGTATTGCTGTTCTCTGCTAAAAAAGAGAAACTTTTCTCATTTTAACAAGATACTTTTCTTGTTTTCATTGCATGTTCTCATTATTATTAGGTATTAATTTATTCTGGGAAACTTTTGTAATTTTAATGGCATAATATTATATATATAACACACATAACTTACATAATGTAACACAGTATTTTTTCCACAAATTTTGTTAATGAAATGTTCCCACAAATGCAGTGGAGCAGGCAGTAATGATCACATTTAGTGGACATGCAGCTCTTCGTAAACAGGTTGTGTCTGAAATGAAGACTTTACAACAAGTTTGCACAGTTGAGAGAGTCTAAACACTCACACAAACAACACTCAGAGCAAAGCTGGAGAAATTTAAGAAAAGACAACTGTTCCTGCATGAGACCCGTTGTCTCCCATGTGTAAGACAGTTTACAGAGTCTGTTGTTTGTCTTCTGTTAGTCCCACACACTTTGTCTGTAGCAGCCATGTTTTATCTCAAGTGGTTTGACTAGAGCGAGAAAGAAAATGGAGAGGAACATTTAAAAAGTAGTGATGACGAAGCTGACATCACAAACTGTGTCCTTTCAGAAAGGCTTTAGAGGGCTCCACGTTTTCACAGAGAGATGTTGAACAGATGTTAGCGTGAACTGTACATACACACCTACATACACCCTGCTGATCCGAAAATGTGACACATTTTTCAGCCGCAGGAAAAAAAAAGAGAAACAGAGACTGAGAGAGAGAGAGACAGAGAGCAAACATCCTTTAAAAGTTGACATTAGGTATTCAGATGCCAGAGAGCAAAGTGCTGGCAATTAAACCAATCAATCTTGTTGTTGCTCTGGAGCCAACATCTGGTCCAGTGGTCCTGGTAGACCACTGTCAAGGGGCAGGGTGTGGGAGTCCAGGGTGGACAGACACTTTGAGCAGTCCTTCAAGGATCTCTGTACGTGTGTGTGCGAGAGAGAGAGAGAGACATAGACAGACATGTGCACGGACACAGACACGCATACACACATCAACATACTCACAAAGAGGAATAAGTAGAAAAAATGCTCATACACACACTTCCCTCATCCCAGGTCCATATGGGCCTGATGTCAGCTGGTTCTGCTGTGTTGTTTCCTTTGTTATAAATAACAACAGGCCACCTGGACTCCTCCAGCCCGTTACCACAACCCTGGTGTGTGTGTGTGTGTGTGTGTGTGTGTGTGTGTGTGTGTGTGTGGCAAGGCCCTAATGATCCCCTAGGCTAGCCTGGCTGAGCCAAAGCACAAAGGAGAGCAGAACACCTCATCCTGGGCTAATGGGACAATGGAGGATTACCTGTATGTGTGTGTGTGTGTTTGTCTGTATGAATGTGTGTGTTTTTGCATGTGTGTGCGTGTGTTTGCATGGACTGCGTTTGTGTGTACTTATGAACACGTGCACTGCGCATATAAGCATGTTCATGTGTACTATCAGTGTGTGTGTGTGTGCGTTAATGGGACGGTGGAGGATTGGTTGGAGGACTGACTGGTGGCAGAGACGGATGGTCTGGGACAGAGACTGTGCTGACAACCAGTGAATACGGGGCAACGTTGCAGAAAGGTCAACACTGCGCACACACACACACACACACACACACACAAAATAATGTCAGGAGAGGAAAAATAGGGGAGGTTTGAAAAGTGAGTGCACGACCTCTCTGCTTATGTGACTTTGAAAGTTTTGTTGGTTTGTGTCTTTAAAGGGCGACTTCACTGATTTTGTCCACGTGATTCCTATGGTTCCAGTTTAGGGAGTACATGTATATGAATGACATTAAACTTCCCTGTGCATGCCCTACATTAAAACACGTCTTTTGCCTGTATTTCTAGGTGCTAGCAGAAGGTGTCACCTGGAGGAATGCAACCAGCATAAACCTTAAGCTATGACAATAAAGCAATCACTTAGCTCATAATAGCTTTTGATTAAAAGTATTGTATATGTTAATACAATGCACTGTAGAGATGAAGGGCAGAATCAGTCTGACAGTGGGAAAGACCAGCTTGGTACACAATAGGGCTGGATTTCAGCACTGGTCTCCCACTTTGATTCAGTTTCCGGTCACACAGTTCACATTAATTCCACAATAATTCAATTCATAATTATTCACTTACATCAGATAAACACAAACGTTGCACCAAGTATTTCTCAGAATCCTGGGAACTTGTTTTTGTTCAACAAGTGAGCAACACTGTCGTTTCCTTCAATATGAAATTGTGCACGTTATGCACTAAGTTGCAGACAACGTGAGTGCACAGACACTGTCGGCGCAGCGCATCCACTTTAATGATCACTCTGAGCACAGACAGCACGAGCGCTACAATTTAGAAATGTTGCTCCTAATTAATCCACACTGTTCGTGTAGCCATCAGCCTGACATTTGCAGACAGCTGTTAGCTAGCGTTAGCGCCCCAGCAGGGACAAACTGAATCAAGTAGAATCCACACACTGTTCTGTCGACTTTTATTGCTTCCCATCTTGCAGCCAGATATACAATTTCTTTACCAAACATAAACAGAGTCTTTTTTCAGTCTTTTCCCTTCGTAGATCTGCTATGATGTAGCCAGAGTCAGCTAACTATCTCTGTAGTGGGGATATAGCTGTCCCTCTAAACCACTTCAGTCCACACAGGGTGAGACGTTCTGAAGCTAAATCAGTTCCCGATGATGATGGCACAGCTGGCACAGCTGGATCAGCTTGCCTTCGGCAGGTGTGAAAAGCTTTGTATGTCTTAGAGTTAGCATTTTCAGAGTTAATATGTTGCACTGTCCAAATCATAATAACGGTCCACAGTAAATGTGTGAATGTGAAAAATTGGAAACAATTTCTGTCTCACCTAAGGCAGTCAGTGAACACTCGAAACTCCATCCATCCAATAAACACTCAAAATAATGTTTATAGTTTTTGTAAATGTACACATATGTACATTGGTTTATTAAGTCTATGTAATACGGTCGTTACTTAATGTAAATTATTGTACTGTAATTTGGTGGTTAACCTGCTGCGATTCAGTGAGTGAGTCAACCATGGCTCAGTGTTTAAAATTTGATAGACTGTTGCAAAAGCGGTTTTCTTGCTTGCTGTTAATGCTACAGAAAAAAAAAGTGTTTGGGATGGAAATCGGCATTCATACATATAAAACGTTAAATAAAACGTCGTGTTTTTTCTCAATCCCATCAGCCCATCTGTATCCTTACAGTACAGTCTGTGTCCTGTATCACACCTAAAACAGTTTTGTTTTGTTAGGATTTTCAGTAGGTTAATTTTCATGCCATTAAGAATCCAACAATGTTGTCTTCCTGGTGGGAGAGTGACATCACCATGATCTGTACTCAGTTATTGATTAGACAATAACACCAATTTGGGAGTATGAAGGTGGTTGAGGGAAGGCTGATCCTTGATCTGATGATCTCTGTGTGTGAGATTGTGTGTGTGTGTGTGTTTGTGCCAGGGGGGAAGTCCCTGTGGTGCGTAGCATATGTCTGGCCATGCTAAAGTCACGGGGTTAAGTAGTATTCAGACTAGGGAATAAACTGCTGCAGATCTGGCACTAATACAGCAGTGCACCACCACTAACACATGCATCAGTGCACAGTAGCGCAGAGGTATCGGAGGCTGTTTAGGCAATAAATGGGCACATTACACTCAAACACACCACAGTTACTTCACATTTAATGAACATCTGTGTACTCAGATTAGTGGGGTGTATGAGAAATATTATTATTAATATTATTATAGCAATATCATAGGGGGCCATAAGTTAGAATTTCCTGTTTTGTTGTTTTGTTAGAATGATAGCAAGCAAGATTACATCTCTTCCTCTTCATTTTTATTTAATTTTTTTTTTTATTATGAAGCTGACAGGTGCCTAAAAACAGCAGTTTGTGCTGGAGAGTATGATGCACTAAATAAAATAAAATAGTGCATAATATTTGGGGTGTTATACAGTAGTGCTGTTTGTGCACTGTTACGATGCTGTGTATGGGAGCAAGCATGATTTACTGTATGTTGTAGATGGGCACGTGAAAATCGCCACACACACCCACAAATGAGTTTTGTGTATGAAAATAATTATCTCGTCCTTCTTTATCTGCTGGATTGTAAAATAAATAGGTGTGTGTGTGTGTGTGTGTGTGTATGCGTGCGCTTGGAGCTGCCCCTGCCTTAACATTTAGGTCCAGCTGGGTCATTGTCCATTCCAGCCCCCAGGCAGTGACATCCGAACCCTCGATCTCCATTTCTTTCTGCCATTCGAACATATTTTCTGCAACCTGCAATAGATGATGATTGTAATCTAAAATAAATGAAAGGTGGAAAAAAAAACAGGAAAGGAGAGGGGAGGAGGGGCACGGAAAGAGGAGGGAGACCTAAGCGGGGAGAGACAGAGAGCATTATCACCTTGGCCGACCATCAGGAGTTAGAAAAAAAAAAACAAACAAAAGAGTGGGAGAGAGAAAAGAAGGTCCACGGGCAAATTCATCTTCCCCTGCTACAATCAATCTCTGGCCAAAAGAAATACACAATAACTAGGCAGGAAGAGGCCAAGATTAATGGGCCACCGACATCTCCACTGACCAGCATCCACCTCTACCCAATACCACCCCTCTCTCTCTCTCTCCCTCTGTTTCTTTCTTCAGCCTGTCTCCCTCCCTCACCCCATTCCTTTCTCCCCTCACACTTTTGCTCTTCCTACCCCAGAAAAAAGCCCCCTACTATACTTTTCTTCCCATCCTTCCTTCCTCCTTTCCCCCCCGACACACACACACACACACACACCTCGTCTCTGCCACATGCAGTGATCTATAGTTTCTGCTGACTGTTTTACAAGTGCATTAGCAAGCTTTAATGAGAGCGGCCAGTCGCTGAGCAAATGCATGCAAGGGCAAACAAGGCCGGACATGCCCAGTAACTCTCCTCTCTCCTGTACGGAGCAAAGGAAAAATTCAGCACAATCTTTTTACGTACACTGGAATTACATGTTAAATATGAAGTTTACATGAACAATTATTAACACTGTTGATACTTTTAAAAATCCTATTTCGTCTCTGTAGTTAATAAATGACAATACCTACTAAATGATTTGTTGTTTTCCATTCCTTTATTATTTTTGTAATTTCTTTAGAGTTGGAAGTAGCAGCTCACAGCAGGCACATTAAAAACAAATCCCAATAGTTTCAACCCAGTGTATTTCCTATAAATGTAACTATTATTGCTCTGTCACACATGCTAACTTTGCACTCGCCACTATCGCTGTAGAGTAGAGACATGCTGTGGGAGCCTAATACTTACATGAATATTTTCAAAGCATCTCTGAGTCAGTACTAACCATAAAAGATAGTCCTGTGTATAATAACGGTCACATGCCTCACTGCTTGGTGGATTTTCTTGCAGACCATTCTTCTGCACATGCCACTTTGTTCATGTGTGAATCTTCTAAGGAGACTGAAAAGCTAATGTGATGAAAAAACTACCCATGGGTCATTTTACACTACCAGTCAAAAGTTTGGACACACATAGGAATGACCATGTTTTTCATGAAAAGATACATGTCTTCAGTTGTG
>JAUMHL010000018.1:26808921-26823286 GCA_032362345.1 Sandelia bainsii | reverse complement strand
TTATGAAATCTGCTTTTCTTTCACAAACATGGTCATTTCTATGTGTGTCCAAACTTTTGACTGGTAGTGTATATACCTTCCTAAAAACCAGCTGGAAGAAAAAAACTGAGGTTGGCTGGAAGTAAAAGAAAAAAATCATAACATACATAAAAAACAATTTACGCAAGGATGAATATGTCTGACCAATAAAAGCAATAAGTCAAAAGTTTTTCCTTCCTACTGTTATTTACAAAAGGCTGATGAATTGACCTGGATACAGACCCATACGCTGTTAGCCAATAAGTCTGTACACGTGCTCCCATGTTTCACGGGAGCTAGTGTTTTTATTGCTTCTTTTTTAAAAGGTACTTGTAATTTTGAAATGTGCCATAGAGTTACAGAAAATAGTGTAACAGACATTGTCTTTTCTGTAGCCATTACCAGAGGGGTGACCTACAACATCTCTTCCTCTAAGGTCTTCTCTCCAGAACTCTCACAGTTTCTCAACTTTAAATAAGTCAGATCCTCTTAGACTCAGGGAAATGATAAAATCCTAGAGGTTCACAAACTTTGGCACACACACACACACAACTTTAAGTGTAATGGTTTTTATCCCATTTTTTTAATTGTATTCCCTTTATCTACTGTTAGGACTTGCATGAAAATCTAGACTATGTTTTAAGGTCATATTTATGCAGAAATAGAGAAAATTGTAATGGCTTCACAAATGAGCATGTGCCACGGTAAATAACAAATACACACTGTAACATTCAGCCTCAGATTATCACAGTGCTGCTTCAGTTTAATAAGGATATGTCTTACAACACAAGGAGGAGGGGTTGACTGGAAGGCTTCTGCTAACTATGAACCCAGGGAGGTGTGGGTTTTAAAACATAGAATGGATTTATTATTAACAAAAACTGCTGATTCTAATGTGCAGACTTACAAACTAGGTTTCAGTGACTGTGTCCGATGAGGTTTATTTTTCTTTTTTGCAATAAATTACCAAAAAAAAGAAGAGAAAACATTAAATTATATTTAGTTTCCCCTAAAAAAAGCTTATCTTTGTAAAACTAGCATTACTTTCTGTGATATATATACCATACATCCAGGTCATGATGATTTATGTCAGCCTTAAAAGTCCTGTAAACTCCACTCCTGCATATAAAAAGGTAGGAAAACTGAGTTGCACTGTGTTAAGCCTCCACACATACCTCTCCAACACAGCAGGAATAAATGTGCACGCGATAACGGGGATAATAAATGAATCTGTTGGAAATCTATCTGTTCCTTATCAACATCATGCAGTGCATTCATAGGGCTTTGGTTGTAGCAAATTGGTTGTAGTGCGTGTCATTATACATCCGGTATATCAGAGTAATCATATCTGCTTCATTGTTTCAATGTGCATGTAGCCATCTCTCTAAGTAACTGGTCATACTCAGGTGATATCAGCAAACACAGCTCCAGCTGCCCATAGGAGGAAATAACAAGTGTGTTCATGACCACATTTGTTATATCTGTTTTTGGGTTTTATGTGTCTGTGCATTCACACCCTGTGAGTGTGTGTGTGTGTGTGTGTTTTTTTCCTGAGCCCAAGAGATCACAGGGGATGCAAGGACTGAGAGGGAGCAGGTCCCCAGCCCACAGAGGTAAAAATTCATTTCTTGAGAGCTATATATCAACGGGCATTTGTTTAATGAGCGCCAGAGTGGAAAGATGTATAGAACATGTCAGGAGTCCACTTGCAATGCGTTGTGGGTAGCAGATAGCATCACAGAGTGTGACCGCTCACTCTGTCTCCCTGCTCGCCTCTTTTATCTCCACCCTGGCCCTCCTCCCCTGCTCCATTATAAATGAGAGACAGAGAGGAACAAGAGGTAAAAATAATGTAGAAGAAAACACGCACACACACACAGACAGTCTGTCTGCAGCACCACTCAAATGTCTACACATATTTTCAAAAACACACACCATATGCAAAAATTGAGGCTAAACAACATATAACAGCAGGAGAGAAGGAAAACAAAAAAGTCAGATGTACATATGATATCTGCAGTAAGGGGATGTAGAAGTGGATAGAAATGTGAAGTTTTAGAGAGAACATGTTTGTTTTTTATAGCAGTCTGTCTTAGCTGGGTATCAGCAGCTGATCTGCATTGATTTGTTGTTTTTTTATCAGACGTATCTCAGCATGAGTCTTACACACATGCGCGCGCACACACATAAACTCACAGACGTCTGCATGCTCCCTGGCATGCCTAACTAACCTGTATTTCCCCTCCTGGCAGATCCCCCTGTCTTTGTTAAGATATGTAAATGGGATGCATGGGGAGGACGTGTGGGTAATTAATTGTAACTGGGGGGATAATGTTGCGCTGTCAGAGATGTCTCTGGTTTGTGTAACATTTTTTAAGAGTAATGTGGTTAAACTAGGAGTGTCTGTTAGCGCTCAGTCTTAATTGTGCCATGCTGGGAATGCTAAAGCTTAGCTAACATGCTCCCCTCCCACCACAGTTCTTTGTTTCTATGTATGTGTGTGTGTGTGTGTGTGTGTCACAGTCTCAGAACTGAGAGGGAGAAATATATTATCCCAACTTTGTGTGCAAACAACTGGAGTTCTTTGCCAGCTGGAAAAACGAAACCTCTAATGAAACGGGTGTGTTTCAGTTGGACAGATTGTATTACAATTTTAAAAATTACGATGTTGTGCATTTGTTCAACAAAAAGCATGTTCACATTACATACTGAGGCAACTCAGATCTGTTTTGTTTTTTTTCATAGACGTGTGACCAAAACAAGACATATGTGGTCCTAAATCTGATTCACATCCACTGTCTGACATAATGGTCAAATCAAAATCCATACTTTTTACACATTTTGTCTATCATCATTAGGCTGCACCTCACAGTCTGGTAAAAATACATAAAGAATAGAAAAACAAGATCTGAGTAAAAATTAGAATTGAGCATTAAGACCTTTAATTTGAACACACCCATAGAATGTGTATAATGTGATGTAATGTGTGTAAACTTTCAGATAAAACTGCACATCTGCAGAGCAGAAGGGCAAAGGAAAAAGACAACAACATATGACTGTAAAGTACCTGCAGGAGTGTTTAGGTGACCATTCCATCACAGCACTGATCCACTGATCCACAACAGGTCGTACCTGCGACCTCATCACACAAGCCAACATCTGAGGCATGTAAGGCAATATTTGAATAAACCAGAGCTATTTTGGACTATTTGCTGTGGACTTCATCATGTCCACAGTTGGCTACAATCACCAAAGGTGTGTTTTGGAGGGAAAAAAGAGCAGCTTTGTTAACTGTTACGCAGAGGATGGACAGGGTCTTTTCTGGCCAGATAGAGGGACAAAACGATTTCACTAAACAGCATGGTTGACATCCCTACTTACAAGTGAGAAGCACACATACCAGAAGCAACTTGGGGTTCAGTGTGTGTTCACCCAAAGACAAAAAAGGACAAGGACAAAATGTGTTGTGAAGGAACTGATCAAACCAAAAATCAAACTGTCTAGTCTATAACTGGAGGACAACCGAGCCCACCTCCTGTTTTTAGCAGTCTTCAACAAACACTATCTCCCAGACATGATGTCATGACTTCAGCCTAAAAGCAGGTGGATTCGTCATCAAAGTAACAGTGCACAGAGATTTAGTCTGAACATATGACAGAGAAGAATTGTGAACAATGATTGGGCGAGACAACCTTTCCCATCTAATGCCGCTTTTACACAAGCAATAGCACTTTCTACACACAGTGAGTCCCATCCTACCATGTCAACCACAACATGATTTCTCTCTCACTTTCTTTCTTTCTCTCACACACACACACACACACATCAGGACACACTGTCAGCTAAAGCATGTTAACACCAGCGACTCCACCAGGGCGTGAAGACCCATCAGTGTATGTATGTGAAGAAGGAAATGACAGTGAATGCTACACTCACACACAATGTACACAAACACAAACACATTGTTTAGACTGTATTACACTGGAGCTAAAAGCTTATTCAGGTTCCTATTTCTAAAGATTGAACATTTGAGTCAAAGCTGTCCTCAGCAGCCCTGTAACTGACACCAGACTGTATCTGGTACATGTCAGAAAGTGAATTCCATGAAAATCAGAGCAGTGGTAACATTACAGCATGACTTTTTCACTGTTCATTTCCTTTCACGTTCCCCCGTTGTTCACATTTACTTTCATTAACTTAACTTTCTCACTGGAAATTCAAAAAATTTGTATTAAGACGTCATTTATATGAAACCATTCTCATAGATCCAACCGATCCCACAATTGCAAAAGATGGTGTGCGCCCTCAACTTGTTTTGGTATGGAAGACTAGAGGCCACAGCTTCAGTATAATAAGTCAATACTATTTTAAGTCCAGTGTCGCCAAATTCGAGCAAGGAAGAGTTTCCCACAGCTCATTCTTGTTTCTGTTTGGCTGATTGGGCACTGGATATGTTTCCTGTGGAGGACCGTGAGCTCCTCTGTGAATAAGAGCACATCATCCACAACAATCAATGTGTTCGAACTCGTGTGAGCTCGTGTGTGTGTCGTTGTTCTCCAACACGTTAGCATACCGGTCTGCAGCAGCAGACTGTCGTAGTAAAACTTACATACCTCATACATACCAAAACAGTTTCAGTAGGTTCTATTCGCCTTTATGCTATTTTTGGTCTGTAATCCTCATCAGACATCAGAATAATCCTTAAATGCTCTATCCCTTTACAGTTATTGTCTCTTTGAATCAAATCACTCAGTTGAGCTGTCCTCTAATCCCTGGGACAGCTTCGTTTAGCTCATCTGTCTATCAAACACTACCATGTGGAAGGACTCCTCTATTCCTGTCATCTCTATTGCGCCTCTTTGCCTTCTCCGTTTCCTCTGTTTTGAAGTGTCCAGTCTAGACATTTTAATACACGTCAAAGTGCCAGGGCCTGTCGTGTCAAGCTCACGTCTACTTCCTGTGCCCACGATGTCTCTCGGTTTCAGTCGGTGCCTTCCACTTCCTTGGTGTTCTTCTCTGTCACCCCCATCCCCTTCTGCTGCCAGTCTGACTCAGTTAACATCCCCTGGAGATGGTGGCAATGAGGGGTGATAGAACATAAGGTGACAGGACGTGAAAGTGTGTGTGTAGATGTGTGTGTGTGTGTGTGTGTGTAAATGTGCAGTGCTCACTAAGTAGTGGCCAGTCAGGCAGTGTGTGGTGCGGTGGCCACACACTGCCAGCGCAGCAGGAGCTGTCCTCAGTGTGACTCGTCTTCTTTCCTTATTTCATCAGCAAGCATCCTTCATGTAAAGAGACAGCAAGGAGAAAGATGGAAGAAATATGTATGGAGGGACAGGGGAGACAGGGGAATTAACAGAGTGAACTAACAGGATAACAAGGTGCGCTTTAATATTTGCTGGGGCACAAATGTATTTTGTAAAGTTCTGTCACACACTGCTGCTGGGAACATTGAATGCATAGTGCCAAAATAATGGACCTGTGATGAACAGTAACAGCTTTGGAAACTTAGGTGGACACATGTAAAGGATAAGAAAACCTACACATACTGCTACTTTGGGTCATGGCTACACATCCAGAGCACATGGAAATGCAGTCCACGACACACCTTCCACTCACCCCAACCGGTCGAGGCAGATGACCGCCCACCCTGAGCCTGGTTCTGCTGGAGGTTTCTTCCGTTAAAGGGAGTTTTTCCTCTCCACTGTTGCCTAGTGCTCGCTCAAGTGGGATTGTTGGATTTTCTACATAATTCTGTATATACTTATATTCTGTAATGTCTTAAACCTTACACTGGAGAGTGCTTTGAGATGACTTCTGTTGTGATTTGGCACTTTAAAAATAAAACTGAACTGAACTGAATCCTATTCGGGAGTTAAACTGGATCTAAGCTCAATCACAGAACTGGCAGCTCTCACACTCTTGGGGTCACGCTGACCAAACGAATGTAAAATGTAGCTCTTTTTCTTTAGTTTTATTAAATAGCTGTGGCCATCACACAGCAGCAGGGTCGATACGTGTCTCCACACTGATGGGAGGTTTGTGTGCGATTTATGCACACGCCACAGCACCAGTAACTTCATTAAGTTTTTAAACCCTCTATTTACAGAAGAATTATGAACTTAAATGCGTTTCTGCACAGGAAAGCAGGTAGAGTAGCTGTTGTACATGGACTCCACATTTAAGCAGTGGCACCGTGCTGCATTCAGGATGAATCATCATCTTAAGAGCTTTTTTTTTTTTTCAGCAAAAGTCCAAATATCGTTTCCTCTGGAGAATTTGTTTAGTTTTTTTCTTTCTAGCATTTCAAGTGTTTTAGTGTTTGCTTCACCAAAATTACCAAAAAAAATTACTTTTATCTCTAGTGGCACATACTATTGTACGCCATTCAGAAAACTGGAAAATAATTTGTTGTGCAGCATTCAAAGAAATCACAGACAATTCAGCCATAAACATTTTATTTGAACAAGGTCTCACCTAGTAATCAGAGAGTCTGTGTAATCAGCTCTGTCTTTTCCATCAGATGTACATGAAATAATTTACTGAAAAACCTCACTGAAACGTCAGCGCCAAGCCAGCTGTTTCCCCTTGCTTGTAGTTTTTATGTAATGCTAGGCTAATCATCTCCTGGCTCCACCCTGAAATAAAAGTGGCAATCCCTGTTCTCCTCTTCTATTGTAGAATTATAGAGAAGCATAACAAGCATCATTCCGTACTGCTTTCATTTAAGCTGGGTTTGTAGATTAAGATTCATTTGGTTGCACTTTCTATAGTTTTATATGGTTACTGAAATAATGTTTGTTCATGGCAAGTTCCACTTTTATTTAACAAGAATTACCCCTCCATAGCTCATAAAAACCCTTCAGTGTGGCTGTTTCCTTGGATTCATTCCCACAGCCGTACAGTCCCCGCCTGGGTCAGCCAGGCCCATATATCTCCCTGTGTATTTACAACGCTTTCTGCATCACTCTTTTTGTCCCTGCCCAGGTAGCTGTTTTCCACCAAATGAACAATCTTTATAGACATGCCGCTGCTATAACAGGCCTGATTTCCAGCACCGACGTGGGTCGTGTAAGTCTCTGGGAATTGTCAGGCTTCCCGCTCGACAAATCAGCCCTAACGTATGATGTTTGGGGTGCAATTTTTATTCCTGTTTGACTGGCCAACTACCCAGAGGTAATGGGATGTTGGAGGCGGAAAACTGCTGGTGGGAAATGTATTCACACTCTGCTTGTGTGAAGTCTGATTGATCGATGCAGCATGTGCTCTCCATTTATATCCTGCTTATTCAGAATTGGTTAAGTTTAGAAAAAAAATTATCTGAAAAACAGAGAGAGAAAGAGAGCATGAGAGAAGAGATATGGTGGCAGATTACACTGATGCAAGCTCATACATCTAAGTTCGGGCTGGGATGTCCGTGATACAGGGGCTGTGAATTGTCTCTGAACATTAAGTTATCTAAATGAAAATCAATATTGTGTGTGTGCCAGTGTCTTACTAGTGTCCAAA
Source organism: Sandelia bainsii (assembly GCA_032362345.1). Lineage (NCBI taxonomy): Eukaryota > Metazoa > Chordata > Actinopteri > Anabantiformes > Anabantidae > Sandelia > Sandelia bainsii. The sequence continues at coordinate 26,815,759 of JAUMHL010000018.1, read as the reverse complement.
GACCACGGCCAGCAGAGCGAAAATAAGGAGGTGCATGAATGCATTTGTGTGTTTGGCATGTTCCAGCATTTCAGGGGCAAGTCATTGGTTTCTAGACATAATTGTCCAACATTAGCTACAGTAAATAGAGTGAGAAATGTTCTTTTATATTACAATATACAGTACATACTAAAATGGCATGGGTGTTTGTGCCCAGTAGGAAGTACAAGTGTGCTTGTATGCAAGGATTTGGTATAAGCAGCATTTGTTTGCATATCTGAACAGAAGGCCACTTGAGACCTTTTCCAGCACTGGCCACTCATGGTTGTGTGCCCTCTCACCCATCAGGATCTGTAGAATTATTTCATCCCACTGGCAGTTACCCTAACGCTGACTGTTGTTAGCGAACATCACGATGCCGCTCAAGTTCACTGATTTGAGCTAAAACAGACTTAGGTGCAGCCTCACAAAATCTACAAACCCTGCTGCCTAAGAAGAAATAGTATCTTACATAAGCACATTTGAAACAAAACAGGACAGGTATTAGGCAGTCAGACCCCATGAAAACTCACGGACTCAATCCAACTTAAAATGGGGACATACTTTCTACTCCACCCTGCCTCTTGGTCAGGTTCTACTTAAAGTGATATGGATGTTGGATTTGTGTAAAATTGTAATTAGTTAGTTAGTCCTTTGTTGACTTAAAACACAACAGTCAAGCCATAACGAATAATCTCTGGACTCAAATTTAAAAAATTCTTTAAATATTGTAGGTCCTAAAAAATGACCAAATTTACCAATTGAAATATGTACTTAGATATAAAATATAATTAAATCAAGTGCATGTTTTTACAATAGATTCATTATTTATTTGGATGTCAGCAGATTATGTGACACTGTGCAATAGGTGTCTTTTTATAAACATTTGAGGGTGGATACCTGGATCGCTGGGTACGGGTCAGGTTCAGGCAGAAATTTAGAGATTATGTTTACTTGAAGTACCTGTAGTGTCAAATTGCATTACATATATACTTTACTATATCTTCCATAGAAAGCAGCTTTAGTTGTGATCACATACCCACCACATACAGGCGGCGTTAGGAAGATATAGTAGATGTGCAGCAACCCATGGAGTGGGAAAGTGGGAGTAGACAGAGTAGGACAGTGTATTAGGGAGGTAGACGTTCTAATGTTAGCCCTCCTATTCTTATTTCCTTGTTTTCCCTGCTGCTGCCATGGAGAGAGAGAGAGCAAGAGAGGGAGAAAGGAAATTTCTCCATTGCAGAGGCAGTCAGGCAGAGGACAGCAGAGAGGGAGAATAAATCAGCCCCAGTCTGGTCTCTGGTGGCCACCCGCAGCAAGGGACTAGTGCAGAAAGACAGGGAGAGGAGGAAGGGGGGTAGAGCGTGTCAGCCAGGACCCGGACTACAGAGGAATAATGTCCTTTTACTGTATTTCCCTCTCAACCCAGCCCCAGTGTGCCGTCTAAATCTAACTTCACTCATTTAATGTCACACAATCCCACCCCTTCAATGAACCCGACCATGTCCGCACTCCTACTAACACACACACCCACACAACCAGACCTCTGCCTCCTTTGACAAATTAGAATTGCCCTGACTCCATCTCCCAGCAAAACAGTGTCTGATTTGGCAAATGGTCAAAGTGGCCATTATCTGGCAACAGAGAGGCCATATCGAGATGAGCCTGAGGAGGAGATCAAGGCAGGAGGAGAAGGACAAAGGCAAAAGTAAGGGACGAGCGACAAATTAGCCCATTCGCAAGTTAGAGAGTGCACTAACTGTCCAGGAGGAAAGAGAGTGTTATTATGAGAAGGAATCATAAGGAAGCACGTCATGGAGGAAATAGAGATTTTATAATGTGTTCAGAAACTATAGTGATGATGCTCAAAGGCATGTGTATGAGATTTCTGACTTTATTAGTGCAGCATAAATACAGTTCTAGTCATCCTTTTAAAAACATATGTAATTGTACATTTATGTGAGTGCATTGCTATACTGTATGCTACTTGTAAATTATTACTGGATTTCTTTCTGAAACGTAGGAATATATACAGCTTTCATGTAGTGATGCAATCTAATAAATGGGATTACAGTATAAAGTAACAGAGAAAGAATCAAAATTGATACATTTACATGAAAAAGGATGCAAAAATAAAGTGAAAGTGTATTTTAATGTTATGTTTAAGCAATTTCCCATATGTTTTCTTCTTGTTTAATTATGACAGAACACGTGTCTTAGGAACTTTGATGTAACTTTTGACATTTAGATTTATGGAGATGCATTCACTTTGAGTTACATATCTTCTTTCTCTCTCTCTCTTTCACACACACACACACACACATACACAAACTGCCCTGCCAGGTATACAGTCACAGTTTTACCCAAGCCTCCCTGAGCTGTGTTTCCTTTTAAATGAGTTTATTCAAGGCAAGACTTTTTTTTTCCTGAAAGAAAAGAAGGAAAGAAAGTGAGAGAGAGAATACTAGACTATAGCTTGCCCATAGGACACATTTAGTAATCCTTCCAATGATGTCCAGGACCCAGTGATGGTTACCAGACCTGCAAATACCCCTACAAACACACACACACGCAATCCATTTTTATCGTATTTGGGTCTGCAGCGTTGTATTTCCTGCCCTCTCTTAGCGCCACACACACACTGCACTCGAAAACAAAAATCCATATTATCGACCAGCCAGTGTCACCACAATTATTCTTTTGAAACAGCCATTGAAAACAAATTACATCTGCACTGCGTTTTCATCCGATTGCTCTGGGTGAGCAATGCTCAATGGCTGGGTCGGCCCTGCCTTCTCCGACCCACAGACTCCTCCCTATAGGTTTGCTGTCTATAGCACAATGTCGCTAACAACTGGTCTCTGTGTGTGTGTGTGCGCGTGTGTGTGTGTATTTGTGCTATAATATAGTAAAGGTTCTGGGGGAGAAAGAACTAGGAGTGAGGTGAATGGGAGAATTACAAGAAGGAAGGCTGAGTAGTTTGTGAATTTCCCCTCAGGGATCAAAAATTACTCAGTAATACATCACAAATGATTTGATTATAGTTTGTAGTATCATTCAAGTAAAAGTTTAATTAAACAGAAATACTCAAGTACCCACAAACACATACTTAAACCTCCAATTTGCAAATATGGGGAATCAAGCTAGTTGTTGCAGCAGACTCGAAATCAAACCCACTGCTCAACCTAGCCCTCTCTCTGGCTGGCTGCTCCAGCCCTTCAGGGATTAGTTTTATGAAATTGTAATAGAAAAGAATGCAACATAATTGACCAGTCAAGCAGAAATAGTTGGCCTTTTCTAATTGGATAGAGGAGTGAGCCTCGTCCAAAAACTTGAAGTGAACTTCTCGAGTCTGGTTACCAAAGCCTTTAACAACACCTTTCCACATTTTACATATTTAAAATGTAGTTAAATATAAGTAAAAAGTAAAACAGAAACATTTAAGTTTAGTATAAGTACCAAAATTTTTTATGTTTACTATGTTAATAGTAAGAATTGATAGTATAAACAATGACTTGTTTCTATCTGTCTATACTTTTTGTGTAAAAATATCACACATCTGATTGTTTCAGTTTCTCTAATTACTACATTAGATTCTCTTGTTTCTTGCCTTACATTAGATTTAATTTAGTGTCCCGCGGACCAAGGGTAATTTAAAGATGTCCCCATGAATATTTATCCCTATTTTTTGAGAAAATTTGCAGATTTAGAAACAATGAAAATAATTATCTGTGTCAGTCCTACGATTCAGTGCACAATGAATTGTTTGTAAGATTTATTTCTATTTTTTATCTTAAATCTGGCCTGATCAGTGTTGAGGAAAATGTTACCTGTCTTGTTAAATAATCATATACTGGCACTGTTATGATCATTGATAATTCTGTGAAAGCCATACTGAGGGACAGCATGATTGCCACACCACTATCGCACCACTATAACATCTAATTGTGTTACTCCATCTAACAGTATTAGCCCACTGCTCTGCAGCACACAAGCTCCTTCCAATAGCATCAGTCCAGCGGTGCCATGTGACAATGGGAGAAAACAACAACTAATATCCAGCCGGCACAGTTGGTAATTAATCCTGGCTCGACTTCCCTCAGCAGAGGAGTACAGCAAAGGCTAGGAGGCAGGATCCCTTTGTTAAGCTTTGACCACACAAGTCACCTCACCAGCCCTCCCGAAGCGGGGAAACGCCAACTTTGGAGTATTAAGAAAACCAATAGCCTTGTTGACATGAACACGGAGGCCTAACCCCCGCAGCCTCCTCATATGAAGCATTGATTTTTCTGTCCGGCCGCGGCACTAAACCCATTCATTCTCTATGGCCGAGCCCAAGACTTCCACAGATGCCAGCGCCCTACACACATACAGCAGCCCAGACAACACACACAGGGTCCTGGCTAAATTCTGCTTTCATCCTCTCAGTCGTACCTTGGGGGTGGAAAGTTGAGAATTAAAGTCACCCCCCTCTTCCTCCTCCTCCAGGTTTCACCATCAGTCCAGCAGTGAACCAATTGCCCACATACACACACACATACACAGAGTAAACACGCAGAGGCACACACACACCTGTCCTGTGCAAAAAGGCCATAGGGGTGGTAAGGTTAAACATGTTGTGGTGCAGTTGGGGGGTGGGGGAGGGGGGTGCAGGCGGGTCAACATCTTGATCTTTGGGGATGCAGGTCACAGATTCATGCCAAAGGATTCTCTCGCAAGCAAGCAAACACAATACTACTAGTACTGCTCACCGCCGGCAAAACATGTCCTATTATCACAGATGCATTTCACACACCCTGGCGCAGGTTTCACAGTCAGCCATCGGTCACCTCTATGGATTAGTTGGGAGTTGTTTTATCTCATTCTTTTGTTGTCTCTCTCATTTCCTTGCTCTCCCTTTCTGTCTTTATTTTCTTATTTTCTCTGTAGTGAGAATTAAGTATGTCTCTCTGCCTCTTTTAGCCTCTCCATCCTGTCTGCCTTTCTCACCGCAGTAAAAACTAGTCAAGGACCGTTGTTTATTGTCCATCTTTTGCTGCTCTTGATGAACTAGCTGCACAAATCCCACTAAATAGGACAGAACACAGACAATAAAATGGGCCGACAGGTGTAAAGTGACATGATCTGAATGAGTGATGCAAGAATAGAAATACAGAAAATTAAAGAAAAGGGTGCAACATAGCATGGGGGAGAGAAGAACTATCATTTGCTCAATTAGCACAGGCACGTAGTAAGAGCACAATATCACAAGTGCACAATTGGCTCGGCTCCCTTCAGGACACGCTGTGAGACATTCAGAGACATTAGCATAGGGTGAGCTAATGAAGAAAAAAGACGAAAGGAAAGGAAATTAAAAGAGCAGCACATTTTCAAAGCAGCGGTTGTACCCGATGTCATTAAACATTTATACAAGCCTCCCCTCAGTACGATGAGCAGTTTGCTTGTAGGGAAGATGTGCAGCTGAACAAGTGGTGGGTGGAGGGAGAGAAGAAGCCTGGCTCACACTTTTATTTTGTTTGCCCTGTCTCTGCCTATTTTTTTTCTTATAGATAACAGGCACATACACTTCTCTGTAGTCTTTAGTCTAGATTCCATTCTCACTTCAGAAGTGAAATAAGAGAAAGTGAGAAAGTTCGGTAACTGAGCTACTATGAGAACCGGAACCAGCTACCACCTGTAAATGACACTGTGCCCAATTCTGCAAAGAAGCATCCTGAAATCCCATCAAGATGGAGTGGAGGTACAGTGTAAATTCTCATTCAATTTTGTGGAATCAGCTAATATTTTATATTTACATTAATGTAAATATCTAGTGTAGGTTTTATATTTTCAAGTGCTTGAAATTTCTACTTTTTATTGTCAGAACCTATAAACAAGAGTTTTAACTTAAATTGATGAGTTGAATGAATCAATTTCTGAGAGTTCACTCAACTAATTGTATGAACTAGTATAGTAGAAGACTTCCCATCATGCACTGTTTGAGAGATAATGCTCTCCATAATATATTGTTCTTTTTGAGCTTAAAGAAAACAGTCATGGTAAAAAAAAACACTGCGTGTCTTTACTGCATACACACATTAGATCCATGTGTTTTTTTTACACTATTAAAAACAATTTTGAACCATGAGAGTCAGTCCCTGTACACCTACTAAGAACAATTTAACATGATGGTTTGGTACTGACTCTAGTATATTTTGGCTCCAACAGAAGCAAGTTCATCATTTTAACTGCAGAACTATGGTTCTTTTCCCCAGTTTAAAGAGTTAAATAGTGAGATGGACTGAAAAACATGTAATAGGTGCTTAAGTTAATAGACATACCAATAATGTTCGATAAATAAACATATTAAATCAAACCAACTGCCCAACTTGTTCAATAAACTAGCAAATGTCAGTCAACAAAACTAAGACAATAGTTGACACATCATGCAGTATTTAATTCAGATAGTATCAGTTGCACAAGAAGAATGAATTGTATTTTTGACTTGAGATTAAATGACGCCAGCCCTTTGACACAAGTTTTTGTTTGTTGTTTAAACAAGTTATTTTACAGTGCACACGTTACAAGTCCTTCATGATGAGGAAATCAATTGATAAGAAGTGAAAATGAAGTTTACAGCATTACCTGACATCTTCACTGCAACCAGGAAGGAAGGTGTTCTCAGTAAAATCTTACCCTTTAGCTCTTTGAAGTAATATTTAATAAGAGTGTTAGTTTTTTACAAAAGTTTATTTTTCATAATCAGATCCTCCCTGCAACTGGCATGGACGGAACGTGTCCAGCAGTTCTAGACTTGTTTGTAAGACCTCAGACTTAC
>JAUMHL010000018.1:26762607-26791402 GCA_032362345.1 Sandelia bainsii | reverse complement strand
TGTTTCTGTCCATGTGACTGTGCGTAAAAACAGCCTGAGAGATCAAACGGGTGAAGTGTGCGCACCCAGCTGTCTGCCTTCTGCGTGTCAGCGGGAACCAACAAAAGAATATCAATTTAGCGTCGTTATTACCGACCTGTGTTTTGGGATTGTCTACTCATGTGTTTGAATTAAACGTCCCCAACAAAACTGGACGTGGTTCTAATTTATGACAGACATCTAGACACCAGATTTCTACAACATCATGTGAATGAAAACACTGTATAGTTAATTTAAACTAACATTTGTAATTCGGCATGATGCATGGTGTTGTGACTTTAATGCTGTTAATAACGTTTATGGAGATGTAAAGTTTATAAAAGTCTGACAGTCAGACGTTGTCCAGTGAGCGGAAACAGTTCACTTAAAAAACTATGATGATTTTGTGGCTTTATTTGAGCTGCCGGAGAGGAACACACTGGGCTTCAAAGCGGCTGTATGACACATTTAGTAATCCGTTCTCTCGATTTATTGACTAACAGACTTCAGCGACAGTGTAAAAACAGCCTGAGAGATCGGGATGCGGTGTTGTGACTCTAATGCTGTTAATAATGTTTATGGAGATGTAAAGTGTATAAAAGTCTGACGTTGTCCAGTGAGCGGAAGATAGTTCACCTGTAAACTATAGTAGTATTATGTCTTTAATTTTATTATTTAATTTTTGTAAAAAAAAATCTCAGGTGTTCCTGCGTACCGCTAGAGGGAACCTGCGTACCATAAGTGGTACGCATACCATAGTTTGAGAACCACTGCACTAAGGATCAATAAGTCATCCATTAGAGCTATAAAGATACATTTTCTTTCAAGCCTTTGCCATAATTTCCATTCACTGAACCTAAAAAAATTATAAATAAAAAAAAACACTGCTGGGTGGTACAATAAAGTGTGTCATAGTCTATGTATTAGACGGGCTAGTTCAACTTTATGATCACTTTGGAGGATGTCATTTGTGGCAGTTTAACTGTATTGTTATATATAGATTCTTCCAACAAAAGAACCATACATCAGCATCAGCATTTTTCAACAAAAACTGGACATATAAGTCTTCAGTATTAGTCTCTATTTGTCATTCTAAAAGGAAAACAGAAGACTTTGGACTGCAGACCCAACCTGTTAGCAGTTTTTGCTTACCACTTTCACGCTTTTACTCACAGGCACCTCACCTTCACCTCTTTCATTCCAGATGGCCACGTCATTGTGAAAATATCCTTGTATAGGAAAGTTGAGATAAGACGAATATGAAAAATGAGAAGCGCCTTCCGTGTGTGCAGCCTTGGCTACATTGCTTCCTCTCTCCTCTCGAGCAATGATTCGTTTCGCTGAACAGCCAATGAGATCGTCCATTCAACATGCCGAATTGCCTGAAAAGCCGTCAACGTGAGTCCGACTAGTGCCAGCGGTGCAGAACACACCTCGAGAACCAGCCTGACATTCTCTCACGACAGCCTGACATTGCCCGATGGCCGACCATCAGCTTGGTGTTTCATGGCCCTTAGGAAAAAATAGTGATGATGATGTATAACGTACACAAGCTGTGGGTATGAGTCCTGTGTTTTATGCAAATGACTGATGGCTTTGGATTAAAGAAAAAGGTCAAATATAGAAAAAAAACAAGTATTAAGCTATAGTACCAAGTGCTGCAGTGCATTTCACATTTCCACAACTGAGCGTTAATGAGAGGTTGCATTTAGAAGCCAGTGCAACAGCAGCTTGTCTACAGCGCTGTCATCCCGGCCTCCTATACTGTTGTTTGTAGAAAACTTGACATTCTGGATATACAAGTGTTGTCATCCAACAATTCACACACTAATGTGAATCTAGGAGGTGTAGGTAACAGGCAACACAGACTTCTTGGCAACAGCACAACTATTCCACTAACCACAACCTTTTCCACCCCCACTATCCTCCTAGATTTTCATCATTTTCTCCTTCTCAATCACATTTCTTTCTTTTTCTTCTAATTCCTCTGACGTTATGAGAAAACAAAAGGGAGAGAAAGATGAGGAGGAGGAAGAGGGGGGAGACATGTCACAGGCCTTGGTGACATGCTCTCTCCAGACCTGTGGCTCTATTTCTTTCAAACCTTGCCAAACTTTTGAAGAGGCAGTCCTTTTTTTTCCTCTCATCTTATAAATCACCTTCCTCTTTGCTTCATCAAAAAAGAGCAGACAAGCTCGTACACATACACTGTACCTAGATATACACACGCATCGTGCACACACTTCTTCAGGGTGCAGTAGTCTTGCCAGGTCCCCTCTGACAGACAGGCAGAAAGATCAGAGGGGGTGAGTGATGGAGAGGGAGGCAGAGCGAAGAGGGATGGAGGGGTGAGGGATAACAATCATATGAATGACAGCATACAGGTGTTTGGGTTTGCCAGACAACCTCTCTGCTGCCTCCACTCCCTCTGGCAGCAGATGGTATCAGACTACCTCACCATTATTGGCTGCCAGTCTCGAGGAGCTAGACAGAAAGCTTTCGGCTGGGAGCAGAGATATGGCAAACTCTGAAGAGGAGCTGGAGGCCCGGGGAGGGGAGGAGAAAGAGGTGTTTGACAAAGAGTGAGAGAGTGAGTGCTCCTCTTCACAAACATCCCTTTTTCTCTTGCTAACATTTGGCCGAACTTTCACATGGGCTCCTCCCTCATGACTTCTTCTCTTTAAGGTCAGACAGAGAGAGAGAGAGAGAGAGAGGGAGAGAGCAATGGAACAAGAAAATATAGTAAACGAAGTGGCCAAGAGGGGCACACTGAAACAAGAGAGCGGTGATAGGATAGGATGGGATTACAAACTGAAAGTGGTGGTAGGTAAAGAGAATCTGGGTCAGAGAAAGAATTCTTTGGATCTTCTGTTTTCTGTTACTAGGAAAAAGTAAAGATTAAAGTTTTTGTGTGTGTTTGTGTATATGCCTAAACATGTCTTCTTGAAATAGAACTGCAAACATCTTGAATGAATATTGACTTACAGTAAATATCTGTCAGAGAGAGTGAGAAATGCTTACTCCAGCTGAGTGACTATACAGTGCTGCCACAAGCCAGTGTCTGTTGACTGGAGGTAGCATAGTGTGTGTGTACTTGTGTCTCTCTCATGTACTTGTGTTTCTCGCTCTCTCTGTGGATGTGTGTGGCTCTGTGAAATGGGCCACAGGTGAGTGTTTTTGATTGGTTGATGAGTGTGAATGAATGTAGGAGCTGATTGGTTGCAGCCTCCAGCCGCAAGTTTGAAAGATCGGCTCCTCCCTGTTTCAATGGGTTCTTCTTTTCAGCATGTTGCAAATAGTGTCATCTTTATATACTAACAGCCCTGAGACTCTGAGGTTTTTGTAGGAGTGGGGTTAGCTATTTTTGTTGGTTTTCCTTTGAATTTCTTTTGTGTTTTCAAGTTAAGAGTTTAAGTAAGAAGTTTGGTCAATTAGTTTGGTTTGATGCTTTGCTGGATCCACCCTGAAGTGAAATTACCCATTGTTTAAAAAGTACTGAGTTTGGCTGGAGGTTTCTGAGTACTGTGTCTCATTTCATGTTGCATCAGGGTTTCCCCTAGGTCAGGGGTGTAACACTTTAACATACTTAGCCTTTCTCCTCAGTTTACCTGCAAAGTAAACTTTCCACCTTATCAAAGGACATACAGCATTGTTCAGTGCTTATGTTCTGATTTCAAGGAAGTTCAAACACATTCAAAATTCAGGTAGACACACCAACCATTCATATGTCTGATGTTTAAAGTAACAATAATACATGCCCCATATTGAGTGAAAACAGATGTAATGTTACCATTTTACCACAGTTTACTACCATTTTCCAAGTGAAGGTAGTGGGTCTATTTTTTGGTCACCTGGGTCATGGAAATAAACCACACACAGCTAGTGGCACTAATCTGTACGTTGCATTTGTTTCTATTGGCAAGTAAAATGTATTTTTAGTTTAGATTATTTATCTGTCAAAAACTCAGTTTTTATGTTGTGGTTTTAGTTTGCTTTAATGGAGAGCTTACAGGATTGTCTAATTGCAGCTGAAACTCCTCTCTGCCACTGAAGTTAAGGGGTCGGAGGTGTGGCTGATAACTCCTCTAACTTGCCACTCAGGTAAATTTTTTTCAAAGTGCCATGTGATCAGTGGTATGACCTTTGCATTGTTCTCTCTAATGGTTGGAGTTAAAGAGTTTCCATGGGCACACATACTGTTCTCATGTGGGCAGTATGTCTTTCTTTTTTTTTTCTTTTTTTCTTTCACCTTTCAGTCAGCCAGATCTTTCTCAGTCTTAAAGAATAAAGGATGTTTATGTATGTCTTTGAAAAAATATTAACATTCCCATATGCATATTGACATAGTTTTTGCTTGCTTTCCATACAGGTTATTAAATAATCCATGCTGACTGTGCTTGCGGTGTATGGACAGAAACATACCAAGCTTTTTAGTGTGTGTCTAAGGTGATTTGATTAAAATCTACATCATATTGTCTTCATTCAGACTTAATAGTGACACTTGAATGCACAGTCACAGCCTACTAGCATGTACATGCATTCTGAGCCTGCATGAGAGGACATAACTCTCCATACCAGCAGGTGGCAGTAGTCTGTATTTGTCGTTTGTCAAGGGAAACAAGAAGGCCCAAGACTGTGGACACAACTAGGGCAACAGACATTCACTGACAGCCTGATATTGGCCAACGAGCAACCAAGTGATGTAGTCTAATATGATGCTTCATCAGTCGGAGTATTGAACATTTCTTGCATGTACCTTCCAGATTCCATCTGTGTTTCATGTCATTGAGTTAGGACTACAAATTTTATTAAGAAGTCAGAGAGGAAGTAGGATTCAGCCAGGAAGAAGCTACGGCAGCAGGGCTTTTTGACCATTTGGACTTTGCCTTTGGTGTGGTCAGACAACATTTCGTTCAAGCTGAAGCATACTCAGGCCTTCAGACACATTTCTCTGTTTGACTGAACTGCAGTTATTGCTTGCAAAAACCTAGGTGGTTACATGAAGAAGTAATCAGTGTATATAAATTATAGACCACAGGAGAAAAGTCAGGAATGTCTTTGTTGATCCTTTGTTGTTGTTCTACCATATAAAGTCATCACCTTGTCCTGTATGCTATTATATAGATAAGGAGGAAACTGTTTAACTGCACACAGACAAAGTCATCCTGCATACCAAGCATTTAGCTTGAAGAAATCAATTTGGATAAAACATACCCCAGTAAAGATTAGAGACATAAACAGGAGGGAAGTAGGATACACATAATCCCATTGCCATTCCATTTTTCTTTGCCTCTGTATTTTCTTTTTCTCTACTGAATGCCAATTCTTTTCTACAGCACACCAAAGCTCACAATGGATAATCTGTATGGTAATAGAACAGCTTGAGCCGAACTTAACACATAAATGTGTCAGAAACTCAGTTGGAATACAAAAAAAGGAGGGGGGGGAGAAGATGAAAATGAATCCCCTGGTCTCAAAAACCCTGTCATGATATTCAGAGGTATTAATTTCTAAATCCACATTTTCCATGTTCAGATGTTCAGGAAAGAGGACTAATAGCTGAAATTATATTTGGTAATAATTCATGCGGAGTGGACTCCCTTCGAGCACTGGAAGGACCCGGCTCTAATTCATCAGAAGGAATCAGATAGCAGCTCTGTGATATCTGTGTTTTAAAACATCTGCCGCTTGCTCGACGTTTCATCAGGGAACATGTTTCACAAAATGTGACCAGAAAATCTATCGGACCACAGCAAACGAATGACTTTCAACACAACCCATGGCGCTGACAATAGCTCATATGCCCATATAGAGAAGTGTTTATGGATCATGTGACATTATTCATATATATATATATATATATATATACATAATTATAAAAGGTTTCATGCTCCACATTCATGTCACAGTTAGCAAGACAAATAGCAGTAGCAGTGATGATGCTAATAGTGACTACATCCACACAATAAACAGGCAGCACAGATTAAAACAGCCTGTTCTCATTCCCAGGGCACCAGATAGTAATGCTTTGTTAAGTCCCCTGGGGTCTCATACCGATCCTAAATCTACCCCTTTGTGTCAGTATGAGATACATGGGGATAATAACCCAGGTGCGTCGATATTTGACGCCCTGAGCAATACAGTAGTCTAATAAGCCATAGGTCTGCATAGTGAGGAGAGCTGGGTGGCTGGATGGATCAACAACACACAAGACTTTCCCTCAGAAGACAGAAGTCGATTGCTGTCATAACGTGTCCTACAATATCAAATAGTGACACCAAAGAGTTCTCTTTAGCATCAGTATGATTCGACAAAGGACTTAAAAAGTGTCGTCATCTGACAGTGTGGGATGAGAACATGTTGGTTAAAAGCACAGGAGTAATGTGTAGCCGGACAGTACCAGTGAAAAGTGTAATGAAAGTGAGGCAAAGTGTACGAGTGTGACTGCACTGCGAGTGCGAGTGTGACAGAGAGACATGACAAAATACAGTGTGTGTTGTTACAACAAATTCAACTAGGGCACAAATAAAGTCAGGAAAATTCTACACTGTAGCTACAAGAGAGAATGCAGCACAATTTCATGCTGCATCTACATCGTAGGCACTTTATGTAAACATATTACCAGTACTGTCATCAAAGAGAGGAAGATTTAAAAACCAGGATGTTCAAGAAAACATGTTGAGGCAAGTAGATTACTGATCACTGATGTAAAGCTGCTGGGGAACAAGATATGGGGAAATTAAAAAGCCGTTAAGAACAGGAACAATAGAACTATAGAAGTGACATGTATCGTGAAGTGGCAGAAATTAATTATGCACTTTGATCATTATGGCCAATCAGAGTAAAAGGGGAAATAATGAGGGAGGATTTAATACATGGAGTCGTTTTTTACTGTAGTCTAAGTTTAGAAGTGCTGCGTGTGTAAAGATCCCCTCTGAGCTTTGAGGTTTGTATAGCATCTAAGAGAGAGAGAGAAAAAAAAAAAAGAGAGAGAGAGAGGGTAGACGGATGGGGAGGTGGGGGTACCACCTACAGTACTGCTTTGTTAATTAGCCCGTACCCTATCAGCATTTTCTAATAAAACCTTTTGGATATGGTTCATCACATTGAACGCTCATAACCCCCCCTTGTTGAAGTGTGTTCTGATCATGCAGTACGTACATGTACCTCAGACTTCTTACCGTTAGCGCTGTATATACAGTATGAGAGTTGAGATCTACTGATTCGTGTGTGACTGGCATCTTATTTATGGTCCCACGCCTCTCCGCTTGTGTACACACGCGGCGGATGTGTGTGTCTCACTTTTTAAGCGGCCCCCTAATCACACAAATTATTGCTTCCAATTAGCGCCGTGGTAGTAATTAATTCCCCCACTATCACATCGTTTAGCGTGCTTTCACACCATGGCACCTGTTTTCCCCGAATCCTGCCGCCCCTGTTTGTTTATACTGTAAAGATTATTTGCATTCAGAGGTTTTAATGAACAGCGTGTAAGCCATACGCCACCGGTGTAGGGATGCTTTTGAAGACAACCAGGGGTCAGGGACAATGGGACTACAAAGCGGCGCTGGGGAAGAGTCCCACAGAGAGTGTTCCTTACACTAACACTGAACGCACCCTCCCTTCCTTCCTCCGCCTCTCTAATATGGATTAATAAAGTGATAACACTCTTTGTTAATTAATATGAGCATGCAGTACTAATTACTTTGCTGTACGACAAGCAAGCTGTTGAACCCGTAAAAGGAATGGTGTCAGATCGGGCTAGCGATGCTACAGCACTGGGGCTGTGTTCTGACTAGTAATAGAGTAACAGAGAGCGAGTGGGGGTGGGGGTGGGGGGTTGTTAAATATGTAGAAGATAGGCCATGCCAGTCATCAGATCCACAGATCCACAGATGCTTTGTTGTATAACTGCCCACAAAGCAGCTTTTAGCAGCTTTATTTGCTAAATGTGACTGATTCTTCTGTGAATTTGATCGCTTAATTCTTTCCTAAATGCACTGAAAATATAGAGGAATAAAAATTTGCAAACTGATGTCTGTGTAGGCTAAAAACAAAAAAAAAGGTTTGGATTTACATTTCAATGTTCTGAAGACAGATCTTGAAGCCTAATTTGAATGAAAATGGTGTTGACAACAGTATGAATCTCATCGAGATCATACTCATCAAGTGACACACTTAAATATGATTTGCTTTAGAAAGTGTGGTAAATTTGTCGAGCAGGCTTTCACTGACCAGTTACACCTTTTTAAAAATAAATATACACAGAGCATAAGTCATCGTCTGCATAATGGAAGACAGGCCTGTAGTTACAGACACGACGCCAACATCATGTCCTGTGAACTTGTTGGTTATTGACTTCATTTTATGATATTTTCATGAATCAGGGTGTTTTAACATGGTGATTGTCCAGTATTTTTAGACTCAGAGTATTTAAATGTGAACTTTTCAGTAGTAAATAAATGGAGGCTTTAATTCTGAATTTCAAGACAGAAAAACTTCTTGACAGCACAGAAAAAATATATATCTGTATTATAACTGTACATAATTCCATTAATAAACTGTCCAAACAAAACAATTTTTGGGGGGGTTGCAAGATTGTTTCAAGCTCACCAACAACTTGAATCACAGTTTTCTTCTATTTTGCCAATATTATTTCAACCACTGTTTTCAAAGCACAGATCAGCTTTTTAGTTGAAGTCAGGCTGAAGTCTGACAGTGTTTTCTGGGTGCCCTCGTCTTCTGAGCCGTGCAGCCTAAGCGCGTGGAGCCTCACGTGGTAAATATCAGTGAATGTGAAGAGCAACACGTAACTTTTCCTTCTATTCTGTGAACAGTGAGGCTCACTCCCTGCCTGGATTATTGCTTTCATAACAACAAGATCTGTTTCCTTGCACACTCTTCCCCCTACTGGTGTACATCCATAATCATTGGAGCTAACCATATGTTGTGTGCTCATTAACATATTGATATCTGTTATCTATAATTCATGAAAACATGTTTTGAAATTAATATTCAAAATAAGATGTGGTGCTTTGATTCCGCTGGAGTGGTGAGGGGGGGGGGGGTTGCAGGGAGCAGATATTTTAACTATTTAGCTGCATGAACAAGAACAACTTTTTTTCTCACTTGTACATGACTGTTCATTTTGCTTATTTGTGTCTGATATTGTAATCAGCCTAAATTCAAGTATTAGTTATATCCAGAGAGAGACAGACTGATAAAAGGTTCAAATCTAACCATACCTTTAAAGAGATTTGTCATCATTTTAGACAGTAGATATTCTTATACAATGAAACATGAAACTTGGAAACATGTTCCTGCAGAAATGCATGTCACAGTGCAAAGCCTTTGTCTGGCTGCACAACACTGCTGTGTGTCTGCTCTTGTGTCCTTCTGTAAGCAAGGGACTAGCTCACATCGGGTTCAGAGGGGATACAGGACGGAGCCCTTGCTTCATGTTTCTCCAAATTAAAAGCTCTTTGAAGTAAAGAGAAAATAAAGGAAAAGAGCAGAAGCTTACAAAGCCTTCATATTCTTTATGTATAAAAATAATATTATAGACTAAAGACTTGCAGTTAAGAAGTAAAATTGTGTTTTATTAGGGTAACACTCAAATGTACCCTTTTGACTTTATGAAACCATCAGTCAGTGTTTCACAAATATCTTACTCTACTAGGTCAGACAAGCCATAGGAAATGAGTTGCATCTCTCCTCTGCAGAGAGGAGGAGGAGGAGGAAGACGAGGACGTGCTGTACGTTGGAGAAGAGGCACAAATGCTCCTCTAAAGTAGGTTTGATGAGAATTAACGGCACTAGAAGACGGTGATTTTTTGACAATGGCTATTAAGAATTAATCAGCCCGGCACTCAATAATTTATCATGCTTCCCAAAGTCCCGGCATTAATTTTTGATCCTCTCCGTCCCCGTCCATTATTTGCATGAAATCAAATGAAATTTCTAAATAATGTGTTGCTTGAGTGGCATTACAGTTTTTTTCTTCTTGTCTTTTACCACAGGCAAAATACCATAACGTAAAGCAAGAAGGAGGCCTGTTGTTGTGTTTGACAGAACTGTTTAACTAAATATCATGTTTAGGGGTGAATTAGTGGAAAAAGTGAGCCAATAATTTCTATTTTTACTTTAAAAAGTGAATATTCTGCAAGTGCAAGTTGCAAAACAAGAATTTTTTTTGAACTATTAATTTTTCTTTGCTAGTTTCTTGTAATGCATTTAGATTATTTTAGTTTTTAGGCAAATAGGAAAAACATGGCGAATTATATGAAATATAAAAGCCCAGAAGAGGTTTTACATCTCATGTATATATATGATATTTATACAGCATTTTGTTTTATTGGTGTCAGACTGTGTATGTTGAACGTTCTACCAGAAAGACACATGGCTGCTTGATAACGCGGAGGTGGAACAAACAGATGAACACATCTCAAGTCGCTGCTTTTAATAAGCTCCGATACTCTGGCTTGGAAGAAGAAAAAAAATGCTGCATGCTCATTGTAATTATTCCATAACCACCGCTGGATTCCTTTGATTTATGTAGTGAATGCGTTTGTAATAAAAGTGGAAGAGGAGAGGGGAGAAAGGAAAGCAACAAAAAGACTTAAGAGGAGAGATGAGAGCGCAGTGGAGATGGGAGGAGAGATGACGAGATGTTTACTCTCAGTAGTAGTCAAAGATAAATCACATCTTGCCTTTTTCCAAACACTGTAATGAAAACAATCTTCACTGTCCGACACTGGAAGTAGGCTAAGCCGTCATGGCTGTCTTTTATCAGAGACAAAACTAATACCCTTGATTCAAAGTAACAGCAGAGTGGTCATTAGGGTATTATATGTAGCCCAAAGCAATGGTGTCAGCTTCCCTATGCTAATGTGCCCGAGCCCTGGAAAAATTAGCATGGAGCTCTCTGAGGCACAGAGGAGATCACCTTGCTCTCTTCCTCGCCACTGTTGTTCTCATTAAATATAAAGAGCAGTGTTCATCGCCATTATTTTTAAAACCAGTGACACCTGCAATTAAAAAGTGACTGCACACGTTGACCTAAAATGACTTATTTAATTTACTGTGTTGAATGTCTGAGAAATCTGAGTACTTCAACTTTTGATACATGTGAAATATCCTGCTGATAATACTTGTGTACTTTAACTAAAGTAAACACTGGCTGTGTCACATTTTCTAGGTATTTTCAAAGTCTGGTTCCTTTAGGAAACAATCTCAGTAGTTCTTCCCCCTGCATTTGTATTTTACACTTTATCTGTTATCTGCCTATAAGGCACAAATCACAAAGGGGCCGGGAGCAGGAATCATCACTTGAACTATTAGTCTGATCTGGTGAAGGATAAGTGTGTGAAGATTGTGCAGTTGCTTCATTTCCTTTAAGATTATGTAGAAGT
Organism: Sandelia bainsii; assembly: GCA_032362345.1. NCBI lineage: Eukaryota > Metazoa > Chordata > Actinopteri > Anabantiformes > Anabantidae > Sandelia > Sandelia bainsii. Next base: position 26,779,973 of record JAUMHL010000018.1, on the reverse strand, counting down.
TGTAGCTGCAGAGGCCTCAACCTCCTAACCATGAATCTACTACTGCTGCGATATCAAGGGTGCAGTGCAGCATCAGCTTACATAACTTAATTTACACTCAGTTTAATTGTATTGATTAGAGGTGAAGCAAATTAAAGGACAGTTCAACTTTTTGTGTTTATTCTGCATTTATTGGCTTATTTCTTTAACGTGATAATAACTGATATTAACTTTACCTTTCTGCAGATGTACTTCACTACATGTTTTACAAAATATACAGTGGACAGTTTGTCGATTAAGCCTGAATGTGTGGTGTTAGGTTTCAACAGCTATGACGGTAAGAATAAAAAAAGAGAAGAAAAAATGTATTAATATAAATAATACCAATTGTGTGGAACATTTCTAAAGCTCTGTAAAATTGTCTTTGTGTGTTTTCATAGTGGCAGCAGTATCAAGGACTTTAGTGTTGCTGTGTCTGTCCTTGGACTGTAGATTGTGTGTGAAAGAATGCTGTTCAGTGTGTGTGTGTGTGAATATGAGTTGCTGAGTGAATATAGATCAGTCTCCCGGAGGCTAAGTGAGATGGCTGCTGAAATGTCCCCCAATTACACACAGATCAGCCCCTGACCAACCACCCACTCCTATCACTGGTCATCACATACTGTGTCTGTGTGTGTGTGTCAGAGAAAAGAGTTTGAGGATAAAGCGTGTAAATGTTTGCACTTTCAGTTATGTAAGTGTGTATAAAAATAATTATTATACATGCACCTTATGTATCAATGTGCACATTTACAAGAGTGTGTGTGTGTGTGTGTGTGTGTGGGGGGGGGGGGGGGGATTACTGCACGTGTTCTAAAAATACATAAATATACATTTGAATTTGCTTTACCAAATATGGTTTGGATGATATGTATTTCCTGCCTAGAGGGTTTACTCTCATTACCACTTTTAATAACAGCAGAAAGTAGCTCATCCATATCAGCACAACATTAAATCCAGAAATCCTGAATGTTTAACTCGATTATCCTGTAATTCATCCAGAAAAACTCAAACTAAGCCAGCACCGGGAAAGAAAAAGTCGTCTACTGAGGTACTAAAATATGTATCATCAGAATAAATACACGGACAGTGTGTGGTGATAAAGTTTTTTCCAGATGTCACTGTGTTGATGACGTTGATGTTTCTCTCTGCTCTTACTCTGACTGTGTAGGTGCACCACATTATTCCTACTGAACTCACTCAAAGAGCCTGGAGATGTGGCCGCTCTCTCTCTCTCTCTCTCACACACACACACACACACACACATAAACAAAAGCTTCAGTCTAGGCACTAGCCACTGCCTGCAGAGTCTAATTGCTCTCAGAAGCACAGAAGAAAACTGGCAGAGATCTACCGTACCTCCTTCTCTTTTGTTTCCCTCTCTTCTTTTATTACTTTTTTTTATTTCCTTTTTTCTTCCTTCCTTCAGTTCCTCCCATTCGTGCCCATCACTTTGTGCGCTGCGACTCCATCACTCAGTCTGATTGCAGAGGTAAAGAGAACGTCTTGGAGATGAAGAGAGTTACGAAAAGAGAGAGCGTGAAGGCGATGAGAGAGAGAGAGAGAGAGAGAAGAGGCCCTTTATTAAACCTGCTGCTAATTGAGATAGCACGAAAATAATGGGGGGTGACACTTTAATGAAGACATGCTACGTGTTACCACTTCTTCCTTCCTACCTCTCTGCCACTGAGAGGAAGAGGAGGAGGAGGTGCAGTGAGAATAAAGAAGTGGGGAGGGATGAGGAGAGCATGAAGAAAGATTGAAGGAGAGTAAGAGCTTCAACTGTTTTATTGCAAAAAAAAGAAAAAAGAAATAAAAACTGAGTAAAGACAGAACTGATACCGGCCCGCATCTCATGCTGTAATAAGTTTTCAGTGGCAACGTCAAAAGTAAGAGTTAAAGGGAGTTATGAGCCGAGATATTGTTCTATCACGTTAAAATACAATTATGTTTCATCAAGACGATTGTTCAGCACAGTTGCAATAGACTCGTCTCTGTACTTTGCTTCAGTGCCAACACACTCCTGTGTATTTGCTCTCCCTGGATTTAAAACAAAAAACACACACACTCACAAAAAACCAAAAGAAAAACTGCCAAGCAAAGTGGAGCCAAACGAGAGAGCACAATTAGAGAAGCTATTCCTGGGTAAAATCCCTTCAATTTAGTTACTGCACTGAAAATCTGACAACCTGAGATGACAATCATTAGATTTGGTCAGAAGGGCGATGATCGGCATTATGAAGAAAACAGACAGTGCTTCATAATATATCAATGTAACAGACATCATGAGCACAATAAAAGCAGCTTTTTTCTGGGGTCTGTAAAACTGAGACAAGGTCTGACAACAAATTAAACTTTTTATATAAAGAATCCATGAGTTTTGGCCACAGTCACCATCTGTAGAAAACATTTTGAGTTACAATATGTGCGTGTGTGTAAATCCAAGCACCATGTTACTCTAAACCTTCAAATGCTGTGAATGAGAGGAGCTTGCTGCTGAGATTGAAAAGTCCGACTGGAGGATGACCGCCTCTCACCCAAGTGTACAGACATACACCCCTGACTTACACATACATTCACACACACACATAGGCCTTGACATGTTTTGCTCTTGCACTGCAGATGAATATAGAATCAGAAACGGGTATAAATATTTATGAAATGCATTGTTCTTTAGCTTTGCTAAAGCGTGATTTGGCCCTGTCCCTCTCTGTTTCGCACACTCTTCATAAAAGCTGGTCAATATAGAGACGTAGGCAAACCACAGTTGTTACACACACACACACACACACACACAAACACACACACGTTGTTCTTCCTATAGTTATGAAAACACTTTGTGACATAATGCATTCACCAGCCTCCCACTGTAACCTTAACCACCACTTCTAAATACCTAATCCCAGTTCTTACATTACTTCTGTTACCTAAACTTTATTCTAACCTGAATCCTAAAACTAAGTGGCCTGGCCAAAAGGAGGACTGGCCAAAATGACCTCAAAACGATGGTTTCAAGCTGTGCTGCCCACTAGGATTACTACAGTACACACATAGTGTGCACATTCTCAGTGTTAATATAAGGGCAAAGCTGGCAATTGAATGAGTTTCTAGAAAGAACTCCCATAGCTTTGTCTAGTAAGTAGTGTTATCATGGACGTTGACATTGTCATTTCAAGCTTTGTAAAAATGTCTTCAAAATGTGTCTTTAACATACAAAACACAGTCAAATGTGATGCATGAAACATTAAGGAATACACTTCTGTTAATACAAATCAGTGGAAAACAGTTACAAAAACTCCATCCTAACTTTTTAAAATTAAATACATATTATGTTCAATGACTATCAACAAGCTCTAACAACAAGCCAGATTAATTTCTTTATGTATTTATTATTTTAACCTCAATATTGTTAGATACTGACATTTTCAAATTTTAGCACATGTTCAGTGATTTAATGACATTAAAGCTGCAATGTAATTATGTGTTAAGAGCTTACATCATAGCTATGGAGCTTAAGCACATACAGTTCCCAACACAGCAGATGTGCACCTCCTTAGAAATGTAACTACACATCAGGGCTCCAGAGACACCACACAGAGAGAGGGATACACTGTAAAACAGCATATAGGAATTTAGTGAAATCAACTTATCTTTTCTTGTTAACTTGATGTAAATATGCATGTTTCATTAACTTAAAGTTAATTGCACTTACATGTAGAATGTCTAGTTTTTATTTTCAAACCACTTCAAAACTTGTAACATGAGATCTTCTGACTTGAGGTCTTTTGAATTGAAATTGTGAGTTGGATGAATGAAGTACGGAGAGCTCACGTAAGCCAATAAATGAAGTTTGTTAAAGAAGCTAAATTAACGTAGTCCTTCATGTCAAATGAAGAACTGACTCTTGATCAAGACTTGAAAAACATGTTGGACATCTCTCTAAGTAAAAGGTTAAATAAAATTAAAAAAAAGATAAATGTAAAAGAAAAGCAGTTTAAGTGACTTAAATGAATCAACTTAACATCTTAAGTTTATCAAATTTGTTTTCTCAAGTTTAGTAAACTTCATTCAGATAGTTTTAAATTACTAACAATACAATATTGAGCTATTCTATCTTCATTGATAACTTCATGGAGGACTTGTTGCACATTTTTAGATGAACTTACATTTCTAAGTCTAATAAGCTTGAAATGATTTACAGTACACCTGTGATTGGTCAGCATGGCTGTCTGTGTTTTCTCTCTCAGTTAAAACTGATTAACATTAAGGAAGGAAGTTGAGAAAAAAACCCTATTTAGCATTGAAAGTGATAAAGTGAGATGGAATAATACAGTAAGTAGAGACAGTTACTGTGGGGGAGTAAAGCAGCATATGGATATGATGCCAAACATATTAATCAAAGTGTAAGTATCTGCAGTGGAAGCTTCCATTTAAGTTATAATCTCACTATTTTCATGAAATTGAGCCCATTTTTATACTGTGTGCGGTCAGCATTTACACTAAGTGATTAGAATAAAGTCAATGCAAAGTCACATACAGCCACTCTCCATAAAAATGTGCTAGTAATTAATTTGTCTTGCCTTTCCTTTTGATTATGGATCACTCTCAATGTGTTTGTTACACTAAAAGGCATCATCAAAACGTGCATCCTGCCAGTCAGCGGGACGGTCATCTCACTCCCCTTGGTTATGACAGTGAAATTTAGGATCACGCTTATGAAAGCTTTTCAAAATGTGGAACATCCAGCAGTTTCATCTTGATGAAGACCGTCAGGTGGTTTACTATACTACAAACGTCACACATACACACTAGCGCAGATCAACCTGCAGTCGTGTGGGTAAAATCGCCTCTGTAAACTGCAGAGAAAACAAAGTTATTACGCCCTTCTCCCCCGCAAGCCCCTGTGTCTCTCTTCTAATTCCTGTGTCCTCCAGTGTGATGGTAAAAAATGAGGCTCCTTATGCGGCGAGCTGCAGCTTTTTTTTGATTGAAGTGAGTGATTTTTCCCCGGCCGCACACCTGCGTAAAACAGATGATAATGCTGTTGGAGTCATTTACTGTGACTTTACTAAGATGAATATGAGCAGTGCTTTCTCATCATGCAAATGTGGCTGTGCAGAAAAAAAAAAACTCTCTCTCCTTCTCCCTCCTCTCTTGGGAGAACAATTTTTGCAGCATTACAAAGAAAGATTACCCGTAACCGAGTGATTCAACTCTTTATCGGTGAATGTAAACTTGCCGTTTACTATTGCCATTACTGTTATTATTATTTGTTTTGGTTATAACACTATATTTAATATGATATTGAGCGTTGCGAGGCCTCGCTTTGGGCTGCAGAGGCACTGTGCAGCCACGGTTAGATTGATAGGAACACATCATCATTACTGGACAGTCTCCACTGTCACATAGCCGCTAGCTTAAATGTCCCTGTCTTTCTCTCTGTCTCTCCGTTCTGCCAGTCTTTTCTTTCTCTCCCTCTCTTGCTCTAATAGCCCTTCATTTCCTCTGCCCATTGCCCCTGCAGGCCACATGTAATACTCTGAGTGACCCGACTGGCTGGGAATACACCACATTTGTCACACACAGACAGACACACACACCCACACACAAAAACACATAAACCAATGCAGAAAATAAGACGGTCACCCGCATAGGTCTTCTCCTGCCACTAAATGTCACCTGTCATCTAAGACTAGTGGAGACAGAGGAAGGAGAGAGGGGCTGGGAAACAATACAATAACCAACACAACTGTCATGTAGCAAAAGACACACACACACACTTCTGCTGACACACAATATGGAAACACAACAAGCAATAGCAACGATTTGACTTTTCCGATGAGTGATCGACAGTAGTAGATTTAACAATCTTGGACATTTAAAAACATTTAAAACCTTCTTTTCAATCATCATAATGTGAACAACCACTGATGGAAATTATAGGCAACTAGCAACAAGTCTAATATCTCATAAGCTGACCCTATTATAAGGTCAAAACTATCATGGTTATGTTCACTGATAACATGATTACATACAATAAGCAGCAAAAGGGGGGAATATTGGTATTTCACAATCTACTGGAGGCCTTATTGATTTTAAGATAATATAACCAGTACCCAGAGCAATGTATAAATGCAGCTTAAACCTGCATTACCAAAGTAATTGGTAACAGTTTATCTACGCTGCCATAAGGGCACTGTTTAAAGAAATAATCCTAGAGTCACATCAGACGGTTGGGACAAGCAGTTAGGATGGAGGACCTGTTGGCAATGCAGAAACGGTCATTACTAATAATGATAAATGCAAACAATTTATGTGCCTCGAAATCCCAAAAGAAGAGTGACACAAGTTTGACAAACATGATAGAAATTTTGTGACGACCATGTGTGATGGTACTTAGACTTGGTAACAAAGTACATGTAGCCTACTCAAGTACTGTCCTTAATTACAGTTTAAAGTATTTGTATTTCTATTTTATGAATTTCTTTTTCTCATATAATTTGACAACTTAAGTTACTAGATACTTTGCAGATCCAGATTCCTAGCACAAAAAAATTACAAATAAAAACTAAAAATAGACATTTCTGACAATCAAGTGGATGGTTAATAATATACAGTGTGTATATATATGTATACACATCCTCACTGAGTCTTAACTCAGACCAATGGTGATTGATGATTTAGAGGCCTATGGCCTTCAATTTAAAAACAACATGCAGGTTCTAAATCAATGTGCAGATATGATAAAAGTACACAAATGGTGTATATACAACAATGAAAATAATATTATAATAAACTACATTGATTATTTGTTGCACATATATGATGGTGCTACTATGGGGTTTCTGTGTCTTGCCCAATGGCACTTTGACATGTGGCCAGGAAGACCCAGAAGTTGAGCCACTGACCCTGTGGTTCATGGGTGACTGCTCTACCGACTGATTCACGAACACTTCTTTAATGTCTTTAGTCAAGAAGTAACAATAATACTTCAAAAATACTTCAGCTGAGCTACTGCTGCCCCATGTTTTGAAGCAGTCACATACTAGTCATTATTAAATTACAAAAATAAGAAGCTGAAAAACTTATGAATCAAGCAGAAATAGTTGAAATTCTCAGATTGCTTAGAAGGTTGAGCCTCGCTTAAAACTGCTGACAAGCTGTTCTATGACTTTGACTTCACAGAGGCATCAACAGCACCTCTTTACATTAAAATAAGTTTTATAGCATATTTCTACAAAAAATAAAATCATCATCATCATCATCTGCATAACATTATCTCTTTATATGCTATACAGTACAAGTACACAAGCAATGATTAACACATAACCATACAGCAGAGTTAAGATTCATTAAAACACTTGCAAATGGCTTATAAGTACCTTAAATGGCCATGGAGAAGAAAGTGGTAACAGCAGAATGTTAATTATATCCCAGAGGATGAGAGAAATTAGTTGTTGAGCACATGGTCCATTAGACAGAACTATCGTATATGTTTCTGATTTGCTCTGCATGTCTGTAAAGTTTGGAGGAAGTACTGATATGATATCAGCACACAAGTTCTGATATCAGCTCGCACTTTAGGCAAAGGGTGATTACAATGCAACAAGACAAAGCACGCCAGGGATATGGCTGTTCCATCACCACTGCTATCTTGTTTCATCATTGTCATAAGCACATTTCTCATGTGCCATTTGAAAACACATTACCCTTGCATGTTATCATGGATTTGATAGCAACAGGCTCGACTTACCTGTTTTGATATTTATGAACAGTTCCATCGGGGGGATTGGAGATTGTTCTCTCTCTGCTTACAAGCGTGTGTGTGTACATGGTGAGGGATGGAACAGTGTGTGTCATAAGTAACTGACCTGGGACTCCCCCATGTTTAATCTGAGAGCAAAACAGAACTCATCTGCAGGTTGAATATTGAGTATGGGAAGATTCTCACTCTTTCTCGCTCTCTCTCTCATACACACACACACACACACACACACATTCATATGCCCATGCCAGTGTCTGGAGAATGAAAGTAATGTTTGCCTGTGGTAAAGGCTTCACAAAATGAACAAGAGGCTGGGTTTTCTAATGAATTTCCTCGAGGGATATGAGCTTCGTGTTTTCCAACCAGTCCTTCTCCACCTCTAAAACTACTTTATGCTCTCAGCTTTGACTCATACATTGTTCCCACAGTTTAAACTCTTGCTGCTGCCTTAAGATACGTTGTAATTTTACATTTAGTGTATTAGTGTTCGTTCCTGCTTCTAAACTAGCCTCTTCACTATTCTGCAATGCATGTGAAAAATATTCATGATACAGATTTGTTTATAAAGTACGGTGAGGGAGGTGATTTGAGCTAAAGAGCGTTAACCTTTATTGATTTGCCTTAATGTGATCACAAATAATTCTGTAATGTGGTTTAGGCAAAGATGCTGCAACTCAGGGCAGGGTTCATGCACTGTACGTGAAAGGCAGTTTGCACCCACTGCAGGAATTCAATGTTTCTAACCTTTGGTTTATTGAAGCAACAGTAAAATCAACAATAATGAAATCAGCAACAGGTTGTTTTATGCATTGTGTAACGAGGAGTTCTGGAATAATAGCAACAATAATAATACTGTATGTAATGCAAAACATTTGCAAAGAGCCAGATTCCATTGCACTCAGCATGGCATCTAATTTTTGTGATGTATTTCTTATAGATTATTTACCTTTGTTTCAGACATGCAGTTAACTATACCAGAGACTAGGTTCAGTTTTGGATGTAGTACTTGGTTGTGCGATATAACCAGGCATCCAAGATCAGTGTTGGGCTGTTGGGCAATTTTGGCATAGTGGCCAAACTCTAGTTCATTTTAAATTCATTTTTCTGAACGTCACAAACCTTTCAAACTGACTCTGAAAGATCTGCAGGACTCCAAGACTAGGCCATAGGATCCACAGCGTCAAATAATGATGCTTCCCACAGGTTCAAATGTTGACGCTTTGTAAGTCCTTTGGCATCACTATTTGATGCTACCTGGTAGCGGCACTACTTTACTCCATGAAAATCATGGTGGCTAGAGTTAGAGTGGTGTAAACATCAGTTAATTTGAGTTTAGACACAAGAACAACTGGTTTAGTTGGGTTAAAGTGAAAAGGTCTGGTCTTTATAAATATGTAACTTAACGTATGATCTATGCATTTTGGAAGGGTGTGGAAAAGTAAGTGGGTTTCCTATGAAAACTTTTAATTTTGATAGGCATTCATCGCATGCAGACCAAAATGCCTGCGAGAAAGATGCAGCAGCCCTTAATTCACCCATATGGATACACAATAGTTGGAAGTAGCTGGTGCAATCACGACTGGCTCAAGGTGAACTGCATCAGAGGACATTTGCACAAAGTTCCTTTCTCAGTAACGTGGGCTCATTTTGAATCTGTCATGCTCTGTGGGGGGTACATGGCTGCTGGCTCTTCATTCACAGTGAAAAGAAAGCAGCAGCTGTCACAGGCCCAGGCTTTTGAATTTAGATGTGTGAATGCCCTGTTAGATCTTTACTAAAAAGATCAGCAACTTCAAAAATGATTTTTCTCATTGATGTGTAACTAATGTACACCTGAGAACACAACAGAAGAAAACGGTAGAAGTAGAAACCTAAATTAGCCTCATGTGCACCTCTGGTTCAAGTCTCCTCACTAAAGTGTGATGAAAAAACTAAGCATAGCTCATGAATGAATAAAATAAGGCAGTTTGAAAATGAGACTGTAGTGAAAATGATGCTGAACACAGTGATCACTTTAATCACTATGATGTTCATGTGAAAGGTGTAGACAGTTCTACAGTTTTAATAACAGAAATCTGCTCAGACAGATTCCAAAGCCTTCGCAGATGGGGGTCCATGGAACCTGCTGTGATTGTGGATGAGGCTCTGTGACATGCTTGAGAACCACTGTGTCTCAGTGTTTGTACGTGCTAGTGTTTCATGTGCTCACAGTTAAATGCCAGACAAATATTAGTTGAATCTGTATATTGTATATGTTGCAGAAAGTGAGAATAGAGGTGATGGGAACAGATATGGGGTTTGATGTGAGACGAAAAGATAAAGAGCAAGAGACAGATGAAGTCTTTTTTTTTTCTTCCTTTCCTTTCTTTCTCTTCCTCCATCTCCAGTCTGTCGTTTTCCCTGTGATCATTAGGAAGTTTTAATTAAAGACTAGAGGATTATTCTAGTGGCCTGCAGTCTTTCACCTTCTCTCATCATCATTCCCACTCTTTCACTCACATTCCCCCTCCCTCAGTCTGTGGTTCTTCAGGTTATGGGTGTGTGTATCTGAGCATGACTGTGTGTGTGTGTGTGTGTGTCAGGAAACTGCATTTGTTGAAGAGTGGTGATCAAAGCCTTCCACCTACAGTGCCAGTGATCTCTCTCTTTCTCATGCTCTCTTTCTCTCTGTCGGCAGCAGCTGTCTTAAGTCTCCTACATGTCAGGGAGTTGTGTGAATTAGCATCAATATTAAACACTGAGGGCCCAGTGTAGGGTTTGTTAAAATGTTCATCTCTCAGCTCAAACTGACTAAAAATACTTTGCTCAAACACATTACCAGTGCTTATAGTGTTTCTTCATATTTTATATATGATGATTTTTGCTGTTGAATACCTTACATGCAGACATTTCACACATTTACATAAAACACCCATTCTGTATTGACTGATTGTACTTCACAAGTAGCTCATTTGATTTCAGTCAAGCATTTTTAGGTCATGTTACTCCTTGGTGGAAATTTTCAATAAGATAATTATATCACATACTGTATACGTTTTTATCTCTGTGACCTGTCTAGGGTGTACCCTGTCCCTCCCCTATGAGCATTTTCATGTGATGTCCTTATGTCTAACAGCACAGTAATTTATAATGATGGAAGGTGCCCTGTAGAGTTTTCTGTTCACATGCTGTATTAGTACTCACCAAGATGCATCGTATGGATCCTCGAGGTCTAACAATCACGATGAATGTATTTCATTCCTCATAATGTTTGAAAAGCAGATTTTTTTTTCAATCTGAAGTTGCCTCTGCTTATTTTTATCCATGTTTACTGACATCATATGCTGCGCAGTATTACTTGTTTCAACTTAAAAATATGAATCAGAGAGCTTTGTACATCATCATCATCATTTGTACATTTATTGAACAAGTCAATTAAAATTGTTGTATGCTTCCACTAACCAGTGACCTTGTAGTTTACATACGTCTGTCCAGACTCATATTCTATACGTTTCTTCTCTTTAAGTTTATGCATGAGGCCAAGTGGATGTTTGTGCCAGATGTAATGAAATTCCTTCCAGGCATTTTTGAGATATAGCATTGTTTAGAATGGGGCATACATGAAGTCATAATCAGTTCATCCTTGGCGTTCCTCAGACATCACATTCACAACAATAATTGGATGAACATGAAGTGACTGTGACCTTGACCTTTGCCCTTTGACTACTAAAATCTCAGGTCATCAGTTCATGACTTTGTCCAAGTGAACATTGACAGTAGAAATTCCCTCAATCCATTTCTGACATCAGTTAACAAGGATTGGATGAAGGTGAGGCCACTATGACCTTGACCTTTTGCCATCAAAAACTAATCAGTTCATCAGTGACTCCGATTGGACAGCTGTACCAAATTTGAAGAAAATTCTTCAAAGCGTTTTTTACATATTGTGTTCACAAGAATGACGGACGAAGACGGCAAGAATGGCTCAAACTGTTATCTGTGGTGGAGCAATGTGACGCTGATTATCGAGTGTCCGACATCTCAATCTACTGCTCACTACTGAGTGCACTACGTAGTGTACAATATGTAGGGAATAGTGAATGGGTGCATATTGAGTGATTTCAAACACAGCAATTTAGTCCAAGTTGACCCTTGTACAAAATTGTAAGGAATTCCCTCCAAGTGGGCGATTGAAAAGCCGATCTCTTTGTGGCGATTAAAACGCTGGTGGGTTATACAGAGATCGTCTCAAACTTACTTTTAAGGCAACCCCCCACGAATTGATCCTCCTCCAGCACAGACATGCTCAGTGCATCAGGAATGTTTACAAACGGAGCTCGTCAAGAGGAGCAGTCGGCAAAGAATCCATTTTTTCAAAATAAAAGACTGTGATTGTCAATAAAATGGACTTTTTTTTTCTTTCTTTCTTTCTGTGCGGCCCGGCACCAAATGACCCACACGGCCCAGTGGTTGGGGACCTCTGCCCTAGACAACACACTGAACCTCAAACCCCTGGTGCCTTCAATGCAGATGCCTGTCTGCAAAAATTCCTCCAATGGCATCAATAAAATATAGGTTATTATGATTGTTTTTCAAATGTACTGTAAGTACGAGCATTCTCTGTCCAGGGAGAAGCTAGAAAATAGAAAATAGTTTATATTAAGTAAATTTCCCCATTGTTTTACGTAACAAATATTTAGAGAGAGGATTTTTACTCTTAAAGGATAGTTTTACAATTCACAAGACAGTCTGAAAACAGATGCCTGTATGATTACTGGCAAAGGTTTTACCTGTTGTAACCATCCTTCCTTTTAGTAGAGGCCTTTAAGCCCTTGTAGACTATTGTTGCAAATTTGTCTCAAACCGCCTCTGGTCCGGACTTCTTTTACACTAAAAGATGTCACTTAATTTAATAAACTCAGACTTTATATGCCTCATATTAGCATTAGATACACATTTGAATATCTTTTTTCACAATAACGAATGATCACAGCAAAACCCAATTTTAGTGTTCATATGAGCAGCTGACTAATGTTTTAAGAGACTTGAAAAAAAAGAGCCATAGGCAAATTACATGCTTATTTTCACACATGGATTTTGTACATGTGTCTTAACTCTTAACATCTTAATCACAGATGGAAAATCCAGCTGTGAGTGCAGGTTTTGCAGCTGTACAGGAGGATTTGTGTAATTGTGTTGAAAGTGTATAGAAGCAGCATGTGCAAATAATGTCAGCTGTGCGACTGATCCTAGCAACACATACACTGCGGGGAGTGGACATGCATGCCTGTTAAACCCATCTGCGATTGCCACTTCATATGTCACAGTGTAGGGACTGACATAGCAACACAAGGGGTAACAGTCCTCACTATGGAAGAGAAGAACAAGCACACACAACACACACTTTAATCACTCATCGTGTCACATCAGCTGTCCTAAAAAAGTTGTTTATTTTTATCAAAATCCCAAAGCTCTCAAGCACCTCATCCATCTTGAACTTCCGCCCTCCATCAATTACTGCGTCCACAGCGTCAGAGGACGAGCACTGCAGACACACAATCACACACCTTTAAAGTACTGGCCTGTCTGTTCGCTTTGTCCCTGTGAAAAATAAAAAAAGAGGACACAAAGAGCATGGAGAACAATAGGACAAAGAGAAATGAGGACGTACAAGTTGGTTGGTGGTGGATGGGAGCTTAGGGTGCTGTCAGATTCTAGTTTAAGTGATTGGTGTAGCAGTCATCGTTATATAGTGTACAAAGTTGATGTTAGTCCTTCACTGCAAATGAAACTTAACTTTAGGGTAAGTCCGTATTATTTTATCAGATTAATACTGCATCAAGATGATATTTATTTGCATTTAAAAGTCATTTCTGTGTTTTTCCGTGTGTGTGTGTGTGTGTGTGTGTGTGTGTGAGACTGGAGACAGAGACAGCGACAGACAAGTGTGTTCATGTCTCTGTGCGCTTCACTATGCACGCATGAGCTTCATGTCTCCACACATGGTTGCGCTGAGCGCTCACACACTTCCATGGCCAGGAGGTGTTTGTTTCTCTTTTAAATGGGCGACACGCCATATGTGTGGTCATTAGTCTAAAGACCGTCCTTCAGCCACACCAGAGGACAACGTGTCAATGAGTAGATTAACTAGCCACTGGTGTTCCCCGGCTTTACTAAAGGACCTTGAATTATAGCAACTTTCACTTTGTTTCACTCCCATCTATTTTAAGGAAAATATCACACAAATCACAAATGCCATGAAAAATGCATGGCTTACGGGGAAATATCCAAGCATTTGTTTTGAACATGCGACCAAGGAAAGAAAGAAAAAAAAAAACAGGCAGTGCTGTTGTGATGTGTTATTGCCAGGAAGAGAAGAAATAATTGGAAATGGCGTTCATAGAACACAGGATCAATTTGTATGTTTGCCTTAACACATGGTTCAAGGCGCTGCTCTTTGCTCCACTTAGGGTTTTTAACCTCTATTAGACTGAGGCCTGGCTGACACTGTGTCCTGCCGTAGCTTCAGTAAATTGCCAATTTGGAACCTTATATCTGACCCAGGCCTCTATGTGTCCATTATAGGAGAGTAATTTTTTCCTGTGCCTTGTCTCTGTCACAAACACATCGACTTTCACAAATGCATGCGTGCGCACACACACACACACAAAGTGCACACACTTGCTTTGTGTTGACAAAAAGATATAAATACACAAACAGGTATACACGTACTGTTCAAAGACTGGAGCTCTCACATTCTGTGGTTGTGTGAAACATGCATTCCCAAACATTAAATTATTTAATTGTGGAACCAGGCGACTCGTTCTGTCTGCTCCGATGTTCAAATTTCAAATTAGTACATGTGGACAAAGATAAATATGCTTGAAAAATGTTAGATATATAGGATGGAGTGGAGAGCAAGGCCGTAACAACCCCATAGAACATCTAAAGAGAAACCTTTGGATGACAGTTCACTGGTTCCTGTCCAGTCTGAAAACAGCTATTGTTCTTACCCAGATGCCAAAATTGTTTAGCTACACAACAAAGGACTGGTATTGCTTCTCCAGCAATTACGGTTGGCAGATTCAAAACTGAGTAAACTGAATTAGCATATAGCTATGCTCCCACTTTATTTTCAAATTCCAGTCAGTTATTTAAATGAAGTCACTTGTTTATCTGATGTGTGCAAAATTCTGATGAACTATCTAATGAATCAACACAAGTAACAGGCCAAGTTACAGACGGGCCATAACAGTCCACCATGTTGCTCCATACTGACATGTCTGAACATTCAGCTGGATTTGGTACAGATATTCCTGTTCCCCAGAGCATGATCATGCTGACTTTGGTGGATCCCCTGACTTTAACTCTTCAACAACAGAGGAGCTGACTGAGTTCTGACTGAGGTGATACTCTGACCTTTCCTGTAATGTTCCCTTGAGGTTGGCATGTAAGACTTAAAATGAAATTTTAAAACATATACCCAGTACGTGGGTTTATGACCAAATGGCTGCATCAATTTCTGAGTTCCCTATTACATGTCTAAGATGTATTCAATTTCTGTTCTGCTTCTTTGAGGTACAAAACACTATTACAACAGTAACTCAGGTAATTAAACCAGAGTTACATGACTAAATATATGTAATGAGGAAACTGTGCCAGACACTGTTTTTGTGTTTTTCACAACCTCTTAACTATTTCACAAAATGATTCAACTAAAATTTTAAATATTCTGGTTTTCAGATGATCAACAGTTTGCATGTTTCTTTGTCTTTGTGGTTTTCAAATTCTCCAGTATTTGTTCACATTAAAGAAAAGCAAGGTAAACTTATTAGTTAGTCTTTATTTGTTGCAGGCAAAGTTATGTTAAAGTTAAAGTTATTTTGTTGGACTTTTAGTTTTATCACTTAAAAGTGTTGTGTGCTTAATGTGAGGTGTTTTGTGAGCCCATGCATCTTGGGCGTATTTGTATGCATGAAACAATAAAATAAAAACTTCACCATCATCATCATGTACATCACCATTCACTATTTCATACAGTTCACAACACATAAAACACACACATACAAACTACTAATGCACATACACCAAAATCATTCAGTGGTCAAGTTACTGTTTATAAAAACAGCAATTTGTGAGAGTGCCTATGTACACACACAACACGAACACACAATTATTGAAAATACACACTTGTATACCCACTCAGACGTGCACTCTGTCTCTCACACACACACACACACACACACACACACACACAAGTACACACACACGTGGAGGATGTGATATCCCGAAGATGCAGGGTCTTACCTGGGCCCTGCTAACCCTGGGCCTGTCACTGTGTATGGACCGTCCCATTTATCATGTAATCTGGTGGGGAGAATGGACGGGGCACTATCAGCAATCTGCTATTGATCCATGCCTGGGGCCCCTGCTATTGTTCATCTGTAGCCCTCGACTGGCACCCAGCATTAATGAAAGAAACTAAACAATGCATAGCAATCAGACACCCCCAAAATCACCCAATCTTCTCTTTCTCTGTGTCTTAAGAAAAAGACGACTGGTGCAGGTTTAAAGGAGGGAAACACGAGAACAGAAAGACGGAAAACTTTTTTTTCCCCTCAGTTTGGGAGAAAACTTTTGTTATTATGTTTCTCTTCGCGAAGGTGTGAGCAGGGGGAGAAAAACACATTTATCATGTCAGAGATGCCTCATATCATCCCTGACCCTGTGTGCCAGACGACGCAGTTGATATTGAAGCCGCCTATTGAATAATGCTCAACGCCATCCTCTGCCTAGGAAATAGAGATGTATGTTAAGCCTGCACGTTCGAGGCAGCCAAATTTTTGTATGTTATGGTATTTAAATATTGACAAAATACTGATGAAGCTGAAGTGTTTTATTCTCCAATGTGCTTTGAATGCAGCCTCGGCATATGTAAAGAAATGTGCATGCATGGTTTTCTCATCCAGTCAGTTGGATGGATGTTGTTATGTAATATTATTTTATTCAAGTTATGCAAATACTTTCTTCAACAATGCATATACTGGCATTGTTTCCATTCTTGACCCAAATGTCTGTTTGTCTTTCAACTCTAACAAACACCTTGATGGCTGGAATCACCAAAGTCTTTTCTTTCATTGTCTGGGAACAATGGATTTCTGTATCCAATCTTGTAATTATATGGATTAAGTATAAATTACACACATTTAAACTATTTCATAGTTTGTAAGTGTAAATACAAGGAAAATGTTTGTGGTACAAGTAAAATTTTACCATTTCTGATAGACTTCTGATATAGTTTTATCAGCCCTGTCTCCTAAAGATTACGTTCGTATAGGACAAAACTGCATTCCCGATTACGTTTTGATACAGGATGTATTTGCGACCCGATTACGTTTTGTGTTAACATAATGATATGTTCACAGTTAACGTAAATGACAAGTCGCAAATACGTTGGTACTGAACGTATTAATGAAATGTTCACGGGTAACGTATTTTTGTCCACCAAAATATCCGATCAGCAGCTGGTTTTCTGTTGGCTAAAATGTCCGACGTTACATTTCAACATCCAGACATGTGAGTGTAGCGATATTAAAATGTTTTA
>JAUMHL010000018.1:26650171-26762507 GCA_032362345.1 Sandelia bainsii | reverse complement strand
GTCTGCATTAAAAATGACACCAAAACACGATCTTTTTTCTAACCCTAACCTCAGTACTTTTATTGCCTAAACCCAACTTCACAGGGGACTTGAGGTTGGGTCTGCGGCATGTCAGTCCTTCACAGTAAACGCTCTCCATCCTCCCCAACCACCTCCTTGCAAACCGTTTTGCATTAATAATTGTAGCACATCATTCGTTCATTCACAAAAATACGTTTCAATACAACGGCACAACTACGTTCTACAAAAACGTAATCGGGTCGCAAATATGTCCTGTAACAAAACGTAATCGGGAATGCAGGTTCGTCCTATACAAACGTAATTTTTAGGAGACAGGGTTGAGTTTTATTGATTTCAAACAACTGGTGTAAAAGTGTCTGTAAACTGTGCATTTGTACCTTGAATAAGAAAACATTCTCTAAATATCTGAATTTCTTAGACAAATATTAATTCTGTTCTCTTAAAGGTGCAGTGTCTGAGATTCAAGTGGCATCTAGCAGTGAGGTTGCAGATTACAACCTTTTGAATACCCCCCACCCCCACGCCTCCCTTTGCTAGCATGAGCGAGCGATGCTATGTTATCGCGTCACCAAACTCAAGCTGTTAATTCAATGTGATTAATAATTCAATAGATTTCAAAGGCTCATTCTAGGCTTTAAGTAAAATCCAATCCAAGAAAGATCCAATCCAATGATTCTTAATTTCAGGACTCAAATGAAAACATAATCATGAATGCTATTTAATTTCTGCTAATCGATTCCTCTAAATCTTATACATTGCACCTTTAGGTGCCACAGGAAACAACATAGCCTGGTCCTTTTCTGTGTTTAGGGACTACAGGTGTACAAGACTGTCACCCAGTGTAGAGAAATATCCTAGCCAAAATGTATCATATTTTTTAAAAGTTATTATTAGTATTTTTAGTTAAGTTAATTGAAATTTTGCAAAATTGGGACACTTTACATAAATCTGAAAAATAACATTAGAAAAAGAAAATGTGATATCTTATATCTAGTGTATAAGTTGTAGAGTTATAGCCATATGTCCTGCCTAAGACACCATGTAACTGACATCAGACGTGTAACATGTTAATTTCATATGCAGAAATCTTCACCCAGCATTTTAGTGTCATCCTTAAGCTCTAAATTGTAATTGAAATTTGTAACAATTTATCTTCGTTATTCAATTTTCTCTACAGATAATGACATGGAAACCAAAACACTTACAAAAACCCCTCTGGTATTCTCATGTTTAAGATGTCCCATCAAAGAACACCTGTGTATGCCTGTCTAAATCCCTGTAAGCGTACACACATATGCACAAACACAACATGTCAGATAGGTTTGTCCTTTAGAATAAAGAAAAAGATGTTGCACCTGCAAGATATAAAAGTGAACCTGATCTGGACCAATCAGGGTCCAGTGTGTAGGAATCTGGGCCATTTTCCAGACGTCTTGTTTCCAGGCAGAAGAGATGCTGAATTATCAGTGTAGCTCTGTTATCATGTTGCAATAGGAAGTATGCCAGCTAAAGCACAGGACCCACAGGGCTTGGGTACTCATCTGTCGCTCCTGTCATGAAGTTGCAGCACACACCTTGCACCAGAATTTACTCACACAACTTTAGACACACAGTGTAAACAGTATACTCAAACAGAGGCCAGCATATGTCCACGTGCACACATTTACAAAAACACTGACGCAGTCAGCAGACAAATCTTATTTTGAGACTGTGGGTGTGCATGTAGAAGTAAGCATATGTGTTGACTTTTTGCACAAACAGTTAGTTTAGGGTTAGGTTAAGTTAAAAGATAAAATACATACTTCCTGGAACAATTTTGTTACATAGGAATATTGTATTTATGTAAAATGTGGAGTGGCTAAAGGAGTAACACTTTTTTTTTTTTGCCACCTGTCTAGAACCAGCCGACACACAAAATTAGTGACTTGCTGTGTCTGACACTCACATGCTGAGTTGCTTAGGAACAAAACTTTACAATCGTTATTTACTTAACTGTGTCTTTTAGGTGTTTGAACAAGGGCTAAATTAGATTGTATTCTATGCTCTGTTTTTTACAATAACTGCTTTGCCTGAAGCTTAGGCTGGTTGGTTATACACAGTTCTCTGTGTGTGTCTCTCTCTCTCTCTCATAAAGCAGTGTGATTGTCCATAGCATCACCATCTGCCAGCTAGCATGAGGTGAAACACTAAGCACTCTAGTGGGATGAATGAGTAATAAAGTAGTGTTGTATGCGTGTGTGTGTGTGTGCGTGCATGTGTGTGTGGGTGTGTTCTCCCATGCTAAACACGGACAAACACATGAGCGCACACATATTGTCATTGTCAACCCTGGTGTAAACAGCTCAGTCTGCTACAACAGTCTCCTAGCAGACAGGCAAGTACAGAAAGTAAGTTAGTCAGTCACTTGCACAAAGTTAGTCAAAGTTAGAATCCTGGACGCTCTGGATTCTCTGGAGATTTAGGATTTAAACCAGATTATAACCACTATTTATCCACAGTGCCTCATTTTTGAGATTGAGAAGACTCTGCACTGATCTTTGCAAATTAGGGCCAGTTTCCACAGACAGTCAGCAAGGTACAGTATCTTGCTTTCCAGTGTGGAGAGAGTACAGAATAGGAAGTGGCACAAGTACTAACAACAAGTGCATCTCGCACTCTCTGTATAGAGAAGGTTCATCACTCAACCTGCTTTTGTTCCTTTCAGTGACATCACCCTCACTGTTTTGCTTTTACTATTAATGCAGAAATTAATATGTGATTAATCAAGGATTCTTATTAGCACAAGTCGAGGATGTCTAGTTGCTTATTTTAACAGCCTTTACTCTGGTGGCTCTCTTCATAGCCAGCTAAAGGCGGCAGGTATCTGTTCCATCTACACTCTCTAATTGGAGTGATGCTGTGCACTGTCAGCCATATTCCACTGGATCCACTGGTTATGTCTTGTGCAGATAGCAACAGTGCACATCAAACGTTGGTGGCTGTGATTAATAATTCTACGCAGTTTCAATCAACAGATGTGTTGGAGGCGGACGTGTTGTAACCTGTTCACGAAATGCCATAAAAAATAGAAGGTCATTGGTCTGTGCAATCTGAAAATTGATCCAAATCATATTATAAAGCTTGTTTCATGCACCATGATTAAAGTTTAGGCAGAAAAGCACATGGATCAAATATGTGTTTAGAATCAAAAAAGTGCTTGTTCAGGTTAGTGGACACCCATCCGTGTCACGGTTAAACCCAACCCACTGCTTCTCAGTGGCAACTGGACTTCACTAAATTATATACTCTGTAGAGTTGTTATGCGCACATGTAAAAAGAATATTAAAAACCCTGTTATACAGATATATGGCAGAGAAATCTACTGGGGGAAACTGGGTTTCTTTCTTTGACTGTTTTTGATTAATGAAGAGGTTTCTAATAAAAGACCAGTTGGAAAAATAGTAGTGCAAAGAGGCTTTAAGACAGTAAATCAAGGGAGAAAGCAAAGAACAGTCATTCAGTGAAACAGAAAATCAGGCAATGGATAAGTCAGAAAGTGGGTAAGTCTGGATGTTAGTCAGACAGACATAGAGTCAGTGGGTAAGTCAGACAGACATGTATCCTCCCCCGAGGGCTCCAGGGGGAAGGGGCTGTGGGAGAGGCAGCAGCCAGGAGATAAGGCTCTCACGTGGGGCTGCTGTCGTGTAATTCCCCCTCTAATACAGCCAGGCCCCGGTTCTCAGCTCTCAGCTCAGCCCTGATCTGCACAACCTCTCCTGAGACTCAGCTGTCACAACCCAACCTCGCCACCACTCTGAGCAGCCCCACACACATGCAAGGAGACAGAGAGAGAGAGAAAGGTGCTTACATGTTTGCATCTTTGTGTGTATCTGTGTGTGTGTGTGTGTGTGTCAGAGAACAAGATCAAGTTCTGAGCCATGTGTGTCATTTTGTATGAGTAGCTCAGGCAGGCTGAGGGAAAAGCCAGACAAGTTCCTAGAGGGAGAGAGGATCAAGGCACAGCGAGTGTTACTTAGATCTGTGTGCTTACAGCATATACAGTGTGTGTCTATGCTGTCTGCATGTCTGGCTTTATGTATGCATGTATGAATATATGTGTTCTCTCTGTAGACAGGGAGGTTCACTGTCTCTGTCTGCTACAGTCCACCCTGTTAAGTTTTACAAAGTTTCTGTCAAATGAGAATACTTTACTTGAGAGCACTTCAGCATAATCATCAACACAACTCACCAATTGTGTGTTGAGGAATGTCTAGCATAGTCCCTCATAGTCCATAGTTAAAGGGCGACTTCACTTGTTTCAACTCACTTCCTATGCTTCTAGTTTGGGGAGCATGTGCATTTGAGTATTAAACCTACCTCTGCTTTCCCTGTATGAAAATATCTCTTTGCCTCAAGCATTGTCATTTCATTCAGATGTGACTGCGTTGCTTAAGCTCCCCCTTAGCATCAGCAGGATCACACCCCAAGAATAATAAGTTATGGTGGCACTGTGATCAGATTGTATGTTATTTCTGACTTTATTGAAAAGTGACTTTTTCTCAGTCAAAAAATAGGTGGTGACTATAAAGCACAACCTTGAGCTAGCACTTCTTACAAGCAGACCTGAGACTGGTCAGGACAGAGATAGTTTCTAGTTAGGGTATAGTGACAGTGAATCCTTGATCCTTACCATAACCCTGTTCCTTCACATTCACGATGTGTCACATGTTCCCACTAGCAGCCGGTCACTGCTAGTTAGATAACATTCTGCTTAAAACTCTCTAATCTGTAGTCTCCAAGCACCACAGAAAGTTAGACAAGAGACAAAAAGAAAGCCTGAGAGACACAAGCAGACACACAGACAGAGCTTCACAACCAGCAGGATTGCAGCGGATGGCATCACAGAGTCATTTCCTCTCCCATCAGCTTGCAGTGTTTCGAGGAGGAACGAGTTGATTTAAATCCAACTTCACCTTCCATTGTCTAGTCCATCACTAACACTTAAGATCGCATCGCCCGTTCGCCCTGCCCTGCCCTGCCCCAGCTTCTGTCTGCTCTCACCACTTCAATGTTCTCTTACCCAGCAATAAAGAACCTGTTTCCAGCGCTCCATGCTGATGCAAGGAGGCAAAAAGACATGCACATACACTGTGGAAATGTGGAAAATAGAACACAGACCGAATTAGACAATGGATTTAGTGGATATGGACATAAACACATACCAAGAGAAACAAAATTGCCAAAAGAAGAAAAATCCCATTTACAGAAAGGGGTGTGAGTGGAAAAAATGCCACTTAAGTATTCAAGGATTCCATTGTGCTACTCCTCACCTCAGACTCAAAGTAGCTTGCTATAGCAAATCAAAAAGTTTTTACCAAGAAAATGGTCTAAGTCAGTTTTGTGTTTTAAGGCTACATTAAGGCATAAGAATCTGTGCAATATATAAGACCGTCTTTCCTTTGACCTTCAAGTCCAGATACTGTAGGACCCTTGCATCAAGAAGATGTGGCAAGGACATCTGCACATACTGTGTGCACATAAAAAGCAAAACTGCCTTAGCATCACAGGATATTATCAGTGTGTGTTTTATGATTAAGGGGAATATAACAGTGATCCGTTTATAACAGCAAGGCAAAGAAGCTCTGACCATGCCTTGGGCTGTTTCTGGACATTTCGATGCCTTAGGCAAGACATCCTTATTAAAACACTTTATTATTTCAAATGTGACTTTATTCAAGTTCTGTTCTGTGTCATGCCATCAGCATTGCTAATTAGTATCTTTATATGCACAATAGTCCCTGGTATGTATTATCTTGTTTGAACCATATTCAGTATATGATATAAAACATAACTTGGTTATTCATAATCCTCATCTTCTACAATTACATATCAGTTCATAAAAAATATTTTTTGCAGCAGCACATTATGTTTCACCCTATGCATATTATGATACAGTGGAGTGCTCATATTTCTCTTTACTCTAGAACACACCAGTCGTGGTCCTTAAAGTGCACATTCATTTTGTTATTCATATCTTGGGCAGAAAACACTTAACTACAACTTTACGTGTATATATACAAAAGATTCATGCAGTGCTTCCATTCACCTACCTTTTTTTTCTGTTCACCTGACACTGACCTTCATCAATCAGTTGCCTTGTTTCATATTGCCTTTCAGTTGAATAAACATTATATAAGTTACAGTATGAGTGAATGATTTGACACACAGTCAACTGGACTAAAAGACTGGAAATAGTCTCTTCATGTTCTGTTTACTGAATCCACAACATTGAATCAAAAATCTATTCTGTACCATTCATGACAATGACTCCCGCCCCGTACTCTCTGAGAAGTAATGTCCGATTTAAAGTGTTAACAATCCAATGTTATTTATGGCCATTTGGAAGCCAGCTGTATCCAAGGCCACTGCCTTAGAAGCATGTAATTTCCATGAGGAGGGCAAAAGCAGGGACCCAGAGCACACTGAAAACCATTGCGTGTCATGGATCCAGATGTGTTTATATGCTAAGAAAGTCTAATGTTTCCTTCAACCAGACCAAATCGGGCATGATATTAAATACACATGCTGATAGATCTGTAACAGGCAGCTGTAGTTCAGTAGCTGGTTTGATGACTGTGCTGCATTACCAGCTGTTTGAATTGACCCAGATGATCACTGTAAAATCCTAGCCATACGAACCTAGCTTCCAAGCAGCTAAAAGTTTCAGATAATGTCAGTACAACATAAAACACCTTGAATAAAAAGTTCAAGGTGAGAACCTTGAAGCTTGTATGGAAAGATCAACCATTATTTAAAATTTTGCATCTCTTTTTGGTAAATGTGCATTGTTTGTCTTGTTTCTTATACTGCATATAGTGTTACTTAGACTTTATTACTGTTAATTTCTGTACGGCTGTCATTTCAGTGTTTGATTGACCAATGTGAACCTGTACTTTTTATCACTGCCAGCAACAGAGAGGGTCCAGCTTTGGGCTACTCTAATGAGCTCATAAGTTGACCTACTGGACGTCACATCTATCTAGATCTTTAGGTGAAGGCTCGGTGGGCCCATAGCACTTCTATGAACAGATTTATTCTTAAGTGGCAAGGACAAATGATTAAAAGGAAAAATACTGTAATTATCACTTTTCTTGTACGAATTTTCCCTTAGACAAGAACAAAATTCCTTCTTGGTCTCAGTCACATACAGATCACTGCAAACATTTAGCAAACTCATAAGCTACCCGTATTATACCCGTTGTGTATATGTTGCTTAGTACACCAGCGGTTTCTTTCTTTTCCAAGACATTTCAAACTGTTGTATTGGCTATGTCCAATGTGCTATATCTTTTTTCCCATCTTTTTCTCAAATTCTAAAGGGCTTACTTTTATCCCATAGTCTCTGGTTGTTATCTTTAACAAATGTATCTTATCACAGCAAAAGCCCAAGACTGAAACCAAGAGTAGTCATTTAGAGCTATTTATTGTTTGAACAATCTATCTCAGGACACAGCTCTGTAACAAGAAACACCTGTCAGTCACATGTTTTAATATTCTGCTGATTTTAAATTTGGGTCACCTGATACAATAAACGTGCACTGAAACTGGAGGTTGTCTCAAGGACAAGTTGGCTTCAGGCTGCAGTGCACAAAACGTGCTGTGTTTTTAACCTATCAAGGTGTAAATGCCACTTAAAACAAAAAACTTTTGTTTTTCTGGAACTGAATTAAACCTGTTTTCTGGAATACTCCCTTCATACAGTGTGTGTTCTCACACAAACATACACAAAACTGGCATCTGAATTTGCCAGTTATTCCCTTCCCAACATCCTCTAGTACAGCCACATGAGATTTCCCTACCACTCCCACTTTATTCTGCACAGCCCAAGAGTTGTGGTCTTGCTCAATGTCGCGTCATTATGTTCACATCCTTTTATCATTTGCATATAGACAGTCTCCACAAATACCTGTAGTCACACCAGCACGCTCTCCTCAATTTGCCACTATATTGGAGTACACACATGCACACACAGATGCAAACAAACACCGATGCAGTCACACACACGGTACAAGGTAGAGACTGTGATTTGTTTTTTGACCTCCAAACTTATTCTGTTTTCCGTACTTCTATCTCATAAAAATGAGTCAGATCACATGCACATACAGCTGAAAGAAAAAAACTAAAAAATGCATACACATAAATAACACTTCTCACACACACTTCTCTATTCACACATGCCCTGGACAAGGTGAATGGGAATTACCAAGAGGACCTTGCCAGAAACCTTCAGGCTGACACCGATGCCCTGTGCAGCTCCAAGAGGTGTGTGTTTGTGTGCATGTACATGTGAAAGATTGTGTGTGTGTGTGTGATGAACATGTGGGTCTTTTGAAATGTAATGTGCATTTCAAAATCTGCTACACAAAGCACATTCCAAAACTATGGCGCGTCCATTTAAGCAAACATTCGACTGGTTGCCTAGAGGTCAGGCGAGCTTTTTAAAATACATCACCTCCATCTCACAATAGCTCTCTCTCTTTCTCTCCTTGGACAAAGCCAGGGGCATATGAAGTTTGACCCGTGTCTTCTTTTGCTCCTTGCTCCCTCCATCCTCCTCTCTGTCCACTGGAACAGCAGGGTAGGGTCACCATCCTTTTCTGTATCATCGGAAGATATTATCCTTTTGAAAATGATAAATGTGGCATTGGGAGAGAATCTGTTTAGTGTTTTATAATCAGAGGAAATGCTCACCTACGCTCTCCCACCTCACCCTGCTCCCACTCATCCAAACCTTCCACCAAACTTGTTCCAGGCTTGATGACCTTCCAGCAGGTAAAAACAAATTAAACACACAATGCTGTCTTTGAGTCTGATCTGAAATTGGAGGTTGTCTCAAGGACAAGTTGGCTTCAGGCTGCAGTGCACACACACTGACACACATGTGGACTCAAAATGGGGTCTCCAAACCATACAATGGTGCCCCCCTAAGTTAGATTTTTGCTACTATAACTAGGCTTCCATTTGTTTTCTGATTCAATTTGACATGGCCCTTCCACAAACACAAGTAAAAGTATTCCTAATCTGGCACCTCCATGAGCTACTTGGTTGGAGGAGAATTGTAGCCATCGGTAAAAGAATACAACATACATTGTGAACTACTGTGAACTACCACCCACCACAATGCTGATGCACAAAAGTAACAACTTAGTTACAGACAATCTTGCTCATTTTTCTTTGCCTTGTGAAACCACATTGTATTTTGTGCACCATTAAAACTGCCCAACCAAAACTAGGTAGTATGTACTGTATAGTACATCTTCAGTGCAATTTAGTTATGTTATTTTTTACACATGAGCAGATTGTAAAGGTATTTAACGAACCCACAAGCATGGTGGCACTGTCAACACGGTTTTGCCAACATTCCATTTGCCATCATACCACACAGAAAGTGGACACCTGGGAGATCAGAAAATAACTCTTGAGGCCCACTGGTGCACAACTGAAAAACAATCCCTTCAGGTTTCCATTGGAAACACTATTGAACTGAATCACAGAGTAGTGCTGAGAGTGTTTCACATGACTAGGGGTTATCTGTCATGCAAACATAAAACTAGGTCATTTTTGGACTGATCTCCCTGATAAACATCATTTAAAAATGAATGTGTTAGAATTGTGTTATCTTAGCAAAGGTTGCCATTTAACATACTGACTGTGCACCAGCTGGAACATCTGTTGAATATATCACACAAATAACTGGAG
Organism: Sandelia bainsii; assembly: GCA_032362345.1. Taxonomy (NCBI): domain Eukaryota; kingdom Metazoa; phylum Chordata; class Actinopteri; order Anabantiformes; family Anabantidae; genus Sandelia; species Sandelia bainsii. The sequence goes on along the minus strand of JAUMHL010000018.1, from coordinate 26,752,748 downwards.
GAACCTTGCTAATTCAACACACTAAAGCACATAGCAGGGCATTGAAAGTACAAATCTGCCCAGTTTTGTTTTTTTTTCTTTTCACAAAAAAATGCCAAAATCTCAAAATCTGTTATTTGTTCTTTCATGTTCCTGCACTCATTTCATGTGGAAAACCGCACATGATCAAAAGACAAAGGAATCAGCCATCAGAACAAATGAACATGCTTTGTTCTGTCAGTCATTTAGCGCACCAGTTCATCCAAGAACTAATCAAATAAACCCACTTTGCAACATTTGCCATTTTACATGTGGACCACTTACGTCCATTTTGCCAAGCGATGAAAAAGGCCAGCAGTGCTGCATTATTGCCTGAAGTGAACCACATCCGGAAGCTATCCATGGTCCTATGTTTGGGTCCAAGTTTTGTAGCTGGCAGTCTGAGAACCAAAACATTCCTGATGAATTGGATACATGTGAGAACAGGACTATATGTATAATGTAAACCCTTCCTCATGTCATTAGATTACACATGTACAAAAACAATGTAAAATGCCCACTTTGTCAAGCTACAATATGGGCCCCAGTTTTGTTCCTGTCATGTTTCTTATGTGCAGCGTCGGAGTGAGAGTGGGAAGGAGGGAGTGTACTCCTGGCAATATTAAGCATCACACTGAGGGGGTGGTGAAATGATTCTTTATTAAAAGCTGCAAAAGAATAGGTGGGAGTGTGTTTCTGTTTTCTGTGGCAAGCATCCACCTTCTACCCGCCTTCACCCCAAGCAAAGACAAAGCGTGTAGTAATTACAAGGCCAAGACACAATGCAGTGTCGGTTGTGGTGCATGGAGAGCAGAGCTGTAGCTATCACACTGGCAGATAAATTCAACGCACAATTATTCATCCGGGGACTATAGCATGTAGATTAATGAGTTTGATAACCCGGAGCTTTACGCTGAGCTCCAGCCTGCCGCCGTCATCATCTTCGCCTCGCTTTCTCTTTTCTTTCTGCCCCTAGCTCACTACTACTGATAGGAAAGTAACAGAATGGAGAGGTGGTGATCAGTAGGTGGATGTGTTCACAAGGAGAGATAAGGAACGATGAGGAAAGTCCTTAGAAGAAGTCATGACATTTTGTTGGTTCTCACTTCTCAACAGGGATTGGATTAGATCACAGCTTTAGCTATTATACACTGACACATATCATCCATCTGTTCTGATCTGTACCTCACAAAAGTCTTATTCAGTCACTACTTTGGCGTACTTCTTTTCCAATTCCCGGAAGAAGAACTGAAGCCAAAAAGTCATGAAGTTAAGTGAATCAAGGTGAAATGCATTATTCCCAAAATCCCACAGTACAAATCAACAAGGACAAAAGAAAAGAAAAGAAAGGATTGAAATGATTGAATGAAAATTTGCTTTAATTTTTTGTAACAGGTGAGCTTGTGGCAGTGAGATGCTGATCTATTGATCCTCATTTTCTTTGGTGATTTGAGGGACTGACACCAAGAGCCAATGATAACAACACTTTATGATTACAGATGCATTGATCCATTTCTAGTTCTTAGTGCCACTTCCACTGTCACAATTCAAAATATATGTGGAAGATGACAACCAAATGCCAGTGCTCTCCTATCTCAAATTTACCAGCTGTTAATGACATATATAATATATCTATATGACCTATCTGAATAAAACTCATTGGGCTAATTTGTACGTAAGGTCAAATTATTTCCATAGTGCTAAAAACCGAGTTGGCCCACTATAACTTAATGAGTGTGATTGTGTGTGTGTATCTACATGTTACTGTATGTAGACATGTTATGTGTGTGATTGCAGGCCAAGGTGTTGAAGGGTTTCTCTATCCATTATGGCTGTCCTGGGACAGAGAGAGAGAGCCTTCCCAGATGGCAGACAGAGGAGAGGACGACCTACACGACCAACCTAAAAGAGAAAAACAACATAGATGCACATAAAGTTGTGTGTGTGTGTGTTCAGGGGGCTACGAGCCACCAGTGGTTCACAGTCTGATAGAGAAACCCCCCCTGAAGCAAAATGGCAAAACACAATGAAAGAGTTCTACCACTGAAATCTCCTACAGACACCTTCACTATGCAGGCACAGGCACTACGGAGCCTCCACAAAACCATGTCATGTGAAAAAAAGTTGGATGTTGTTCAGCTTTTTCTGCAACGCGACTTGACGCCATCCGGCTAAGCACTGCGTTGAACAATCACATGCTTGAAATAGTGCATTCTGGGTGCATTATTATGTAATGTAAATGCTGTATTTCCACTGTTTACTTTGTGATCACCTCTAGCAAAGATAAAACAGCTGCCGTTGCGCTGCTTACACAATTCAGACGCTGTCTTTTGTCTGGATTTAAGTTGATGTTGTCAGACGACTTTATAATCATAAGACGTTCATTTGATCACCCTCGCAGCGTGGCACTGCAGGAGTCTGTCTACCTTTGTTAGCAGGTAGCATTTATCTGCTGCAATCAAAGCACTGTTTTATACTTGCTCAATGCTTGAGTACAGGAAGAGACAAATATGCAAATAAAAAGAAGTTAATTGTGTGTTTGACTGTAATTAAAAAACAATAGCAAAAGGTGGAAAGTTTGGGGAGCCTCCCCTCCAAAGTGTCCATTAGGGAGACTTAAGTATGTGATTCCCTCCACACTTTGGATGTCACAAAATTATATATACATATATATATATATATATATATATATATAGATATATATTTGTACCTGTTTCATTAAAAAAGCACACATTATTTAAAAAAACATACACTGGAGAAATAAGGATGATTTTATTAAAGGGGGGGGTCAATTTTAAAACTGCCCTGGTGCTAATGGACTAGAAGGATTATTCCTTTCTGACAGCTGCATTTATGCCAGAAACACGGGCAAACACACATGAATCACTTTGCACATACACACATACGCAGCCACACTCAAACACACATCTCCTGTCAAATACACACACACACACACCATTTAAATCGTGAGTGCAGTCTCATCGGAGTGGCAGGCAGACATCCTGAATAAAATGGAGTGGCATTAATATTAATGCCAGTAAAGTGCCTTTATAATCAGACAGTGTCCTGTCAGATGGCCAAGTGGGGCTGCTAGCATGTCACACACACACACTGAAGTGTTGCAGACTAAGAGAAGCGCACGTATAACCACACATATAACATCCCAACAAATGCACACACAGCATTTGATGCCCTACATACAACACAATAAATGAATGCACACAGGTAGGCTTGACACATGTACATATTAACACACATGCACACAAACACATCATACAATTGGTGTATTCTAAAGAGGTTTATACATTTCTCAGGGAAGTCAGAGAATATAATGTGATTTTAATGTTAAGAGTATTCAGAGTTCAGTGTTCATCCCCAGAATTGTACTTCTATCTGGACGCAAAGGAGTATATACTGTAATCTAATGAGTCTGTAAAACTGGTGTGAATGAGAATGAAATCTAATTTAAAGACAAAGAAAGTGAACTCCTAGACACTGTCAGCACAAACTGCATTAAGTTTGGTCATAGATCTCTCATCAGGCAACAACATAAAATAACTGTGCCATTAAGCAACATCTTTATAACCTACAAGAGCTACAAACTGCATTGACAACCAAAATGACAAACTAAGAGCAGCTCTGTAAAGGTGTGTTCACCTGGTAAATATCACAGAAACTTTCTATAACTGAAACTGAAAGGTGCTTTAATTTTAAAGTTCTGAGAAAAGAGGGAAAAATAATCAAAGGCACTGCAGAAACAATGGGCATAGCCAATACAAGAATTTGAATTGTCCTGAAAAAGAACTTAACAATTAATTATATAAAAAACTCTCAAGCATTTACTAGATAAATAACACATCCAGATGTCTCAAGTGTTCCAGACTGCTTTGTACTTCTGTTTGTCAAAATCTTGGTACTGGAAAACTACCAAGTCAAAATTAATATTTTCCTCATACGTCAGGTTGTAAAACCTGGTAGGTCATAAATAAACTCCAACCTGATGCACAGCTTTTGAAAACTGAGGTTAATTTAAATTGCAGCCTCAGTGGGACCCCTGACACAGACCCATCCACAGAGCAGCCACACATGCATTCCTACTTTTCTTTCTCTTCTCCTGTGAGCTGATATGCCTGAATCAGAGTATATTCACTATGCAAACACCTCCCACAGTAGGGAATAGACCTGGCTCTGAGGTTGTAAATAAAATGCTGGCTGTTGTTTCCAAAGAAGCTCCAAAGGGAGACGGAGAGCTCCAAAGCTGGTTGTGTCCATAAAACAGTGAAATACTGTGAGAGGTGATGGCAGCAGTTATGAGACAGGACGGTCTGAGTATTTCCAGATGAACGTCACAGCCACCAGCATAGAACACCCACCACACTGTGCAGAGCAAAAGAACTAGAGGCCTTTGAGGTATTCACTACCTCTGAGAAACATTTTGTTTGTAAGTTACTGCAGTTCATATTCAGTCATCTGCCAAGCATCAACATGTCTTTTAATAATGCACAACTGCACTGAACCAAGCAGTAGTTTTAACTCTAGCAATTAATTTGAGGGTGTAACATCTGAAGTTTGATGTGAAACAAGGGAAAAAAGATTGGATGGACCATTTATTTAGGATTTAGACCAAAGACACAGACAAATCCCAGAGTTTCACAGCTTTCACACTAGCTAACGCCTCATCCAGTATGTTTAGTTTCATTCCAACAGATTCTGTTTAGTTTGGATCGTTTGGGCTGTTGTCGAAGCCATCTCTGACAACGTGGCGAAGACCAACTGAAAAGTAAGCACTTGCATGTTGTTGTTGCTGCATAGCTATGAGGAAGCCAGTCTTTAGTTACTTTACCAGATCTACGGGGATGTATGAAAACATATGGATCCACACATACCAGATTGTACTGTATGTTATTGTATAGTTGTCTGTTCTAATAAGTGGTCATGGCTGGTTGTTTTGCCTCTTGTCAAACCATCAACAATTACCCAAATAGTCACAGGTCACCTTGTTGGCATTTACAAAATGCAATGTTACGAAGTTATTAACATTATGTTAGTTTGGCATTCTCATTGTAAACCAATGACATTACAGATTGATTGATTGATTGATTGAGTGTAAGTGATGGACAGAGAAAATTGTCCATTGGAGGGGTCTTCAAAATGAATCAGAAAGCTTGTTATGTTTGATGCTGCAGGAGGATTCTCCAGGTACATACAGTAGGTGTTACATGTGCCCTACTTTAAAGGAAAGACAAAGACATAAAGCAGGAAGAAATGAAAAAAAGGGGGAATGAAGAATGAGAGAGAGCATTTATGACTGTGTTACTGATAGAATGTCAGTTCCAATATGGTGCCAAGTGAGCGAGGCCATCTTGTCAAGCTGTGATCCCCACTCTCAGTCCTCTGTTGCATACAGTCAGATCACACTAAGACACTCACACAAAGGTAGGTCAAGCCTTTCCACATGCACCCACACCTGCAGAGTTGCTCGTGCAATACATGCATGGGGTCTTAAAGAGCAGGTGCATGTCAGCGGTGATGTGTTCCCACTAAATGTCTCCTCGGGAGGCTGTAAATATTGTATTAGCCTGCCTGTCACTGACCAGAAGTGAGAAATCATAATGAAGCATGAAGAAAGGATCATTCTCTATTCATGTGACAACATTAGCCTCTTTCATAAGCAAACTCAAATATTTATCAGCTGTGAAAAAATCATTCAACATTATCAGCGGAGATGAGAAATGGACCAAAAAGATTTTTTAAAAAGAGGGAAAAACTAAAGTACACAGGAACTAATAATAGCACCCAGATTGAGTATGGTGGCAACATTCTGGTTGGCTGGTTTTTATTGCTTGTTATTAGATCCTGGCAAAACAATTATTAGTCTTTTTTTTCCTGCATTTGCTGGTAACACAAAAAGAATTAAAACAGTGCCCTTGGGCTGCACAGTCCTACTGTAGTGATTAAAAACAGGAAATTGTGACGCATAAGCCATTAGACGAAGCCATAATCAGATTCATTAATTTCCTTCAACCAGGGCAAACTGGTTTTCTTAAAGTGGCACAGCCTTTAAAATAGAGATGCATATGGAAATGTGGACCAACAACAGTAAGTCTGTGCAGAAAAGTGTGCTTTTCTCATTTGATGATGTGATATCAGAACTGATTATGCAGCGTGCTAATGCTACATACTGTATCTGCAACTTTATCCTGATGACCTGATTGTCAGCACAGTTATGATCAGAACAGTTATGTACTGTAAATATTACAGCTTTGACACTTTTTTCCCATTCGGTTGTTTCTAAGCCTACAAAACCAGGCATCAGCACATCTAAGTTTGCCTGCCAATTGGCTGCCATTGCTCCCAATCCTGACTCTTAGCCCTGCAGTCACTAGTTTTGCAGGGTGACAATTCCAGGTATTTTGTTGGGGCTGTGGTTGACCAGGCTCCATGGGTCAAGGTCCAGCCACAAAACGCTCGCCGGCAAGCACCCTACTGGTGGATTATGCATCAGATAACACAGCTCCCAGGATCACCAGGACACATAGAGCCCTCCTCTGCGTTAAGGTGGTGATTCTTGGAGGGGTTCCTGGGAGCCTTCCACCGGTGGTCTTCCAGGAATGCCCAACTGGTAGGTGGCCCTGAGGCAGAACTACAACACGCTGGAAAGATTATAAATCTCACTTGGCTGGGAAACATCTCAAGAATCTCTAAAAGAAGCTAGAAATCACTGCTGGGGAGAGGGACGTCTGGACAACCGTGCTGAATCTGCTGCAACTGTGACCTACCTCCAACTAAGCAGCAGAAAAAAAAAAGGTGGATAATATTTTTCACATACATTCTTGATCCACATATTCTGTACAACTGCTTATGTCAGTCTTGCAGTGTTCGTTTTGGAATTATACACCATATTAAAGCTTGTTTGTCTCTGAGTGTATTGACACACGCACACAGGTCAGCATCAGAAAAGAAAACTTATTCCATCCAGTTTAATACATGCACACACTCACGTTAAAGAAAAATGCAGATGAGTGAGAATGACAGAAAGAAGGAAGCGCTTGAAAGCCAGATGAAAAATTAACTAACTAGAAACTAGGAATGACCACAATCAATTCTGAAACACTGCACAAAATTAATTAGATTTCTGCATTGGGGTGTGTGTGTGTGTGCGTGCGTGCGTGCGTGCGTGCATGTTCAGTCCTCTTTCATACCCACCTCATCCTTCTTCAGCCCAAATGATTAACTACAAATTACTGATCTCACAACACAACAGTGCGCGTGTTGTGTATATGAGAACCATACATCAATATCAATCACCGTGGCAACCAGTGACAAGTTACTTACATTTATTAGTGACGTGCACAGACGCAGACAGCTACGAACCAGTGATAATTTAGCCAACTACTGTTGAAATATTTGTTGACAGCCTATTTTTCATGAGAAAAACAAGTACAATTTGTCTCTGAAGACAAGAAAATGTATTTGATTTTTCATCACTGAAAAAGAGGAATAAGATGGACAGATGAACTACAGTCTTTTAAAATTTGTCTTTTGCAGTGACATGCGTGCATCAATACAGTAGCTTCTGATTAGTACAGTTTTCTCTGCTGCCCAAAATATCTGTTGTTTAGAACTTGAATTACCTGTTATAAGAAGCATCCAGTCATGTTCTGTTAGTGTAACATTCAAACACTCAAAACACATCAAGATTAATGATGGTAGTCCAGCTAAATCATGCATTTTCAATAAAGAAATATCACGGTGCTATCCAACGACTGAGCTCCTGATCTCAAGTTGAACCCAGATAGTGAACAATATTTTAGTGAGCAAGTGAGTGAGTCAAGCTTGTGGATTAGTCAGAGCTCTGCAGTGGAGAGCACAAGCTGCTGCGAGCTGGAACAACAGCTAGAGAGAGAGCAGTGTTGTTCAAGCACGCACGAGTTTGGAAATGCTAACTGGATTTACTGAGGAGAATCTGTTCTATTGTGTGCACAACAAAGATGGCAACGGCTTTACCCTCAAAATGCAAAATGCTTTTATTGACTAAAATAATTAAAAAATCAACTACAATTTGTTAAAACTGAAACACGTTTTTTCTGTAAAGAAACAAATGAACACTGCTGTAGCAGTAACACAGGGCAAGGGCACATTATGAATACCAGCATTTCTCACAGAAATCTGTTTATTTCTGGAAAATGAAGAATAAAGATGAATATAATTTAGATGATCACATGAATCTGTGTCCAATTGCTGGTCTTTAATGGAACACAATGCAGAGAGTGAAAAGTTGCATGGCAATGTTGCAAACACAAGTTCAGCCAGTGACAGAATTTGGGCAGGTTTTCCAAAAACTTGCAGTGCATGTTTGATGTTTTTAGGCAGTTGCATCTTTTTCATTAATCATTTATTGAGAATAAACCTCACTGTACTGACTGACCGATCTTGCGTTTGCAATCCTGCAGCTTCTTTAGCTGTATCACACCATGTCGTAGCATTCACAGTGTCAAGTACTGCATGTGTCAGTATCCAGTCAAGTTGTATCTTGTGCTTGTTTATTTTGATTTACATATCCCTCTACGTTAAATCTTTGCAGAGCGTCCTAGCTTAGAATGGTTGCCTGAAGTCACCTAACAATAAAACATAAGTGGCTTATGATAAGATGTTTGCACAGACGACCTAAAGGGTCCGTTTTTCTGGGAGGACACTCTCTTGGATTCGCGTGCCATGTGGGCGCCATGTTTGAATCCACTATCCAATTCTTATAATACATTGGTGGTCCACACATAGCACGAGCAGCATGTTAGCAGAGCAACAGCAGCAACTTCAGTGCTGTTTTTGTGTCTATACAGGAGGCGTTCAGGTGTTATACAAAGTGTAGATCACCTGCATTTTGGAACATGATCAATTATGGAAAATTGAGTTGAAGCTTAAAAATACGTTTTGAATTGGGGTTACTCATGTGTATAGTGAGACGTAAGGCAGCACGCAAGCTGTGTTGGTAGTTGGATCGATTCAAACTTAAGTAAATCTGTTGCGTGAGATGTGCGTGACAAACACGACTGAAAAATGTGTAGACGTGGAACACAAAGTACTCAAAAGAGAAGGTATAGTGCTCTCACCATCTTTCGTTCAGCACTTTGCTCTGCCAGTAAAGATTTGCCTCTTAAAACAGTGAACCCTCTGAAGTCTTCATCAGAAGGGGATCATACTTTCATAAAGCTGAGATGCAATTAAATACAAAAAAAAATGCTTTTATCAACACAGCTCTTCAACACACACACATACACACACACCCACCCTCCAGTCTCCTTTCCTCTGAACTTCAATCTGTCGCTCTAACATACGGACAAAAGGGACCAGAATTTGTGAGTGTGTACGGGCGAAACCGCGCTCGAGTTGTCGGGAAGCGAGGGCCCAGACGGTTCCAGTGCTCAGGGGGACTCCATGATCTGATATCTTTTTAATTAACGGTATCCCATTCAGCCACTTGAAGGAACAAAATAAAGCGAGAAAGAGGGAGAGGCTTGAGTTTTGACAGCTCTAATTAATGTGCATAAAGGCAAAAAAGCACAAAAAATAAAAAGAAATAGGAGAAGACAAGCTGATCTCCTAGTGAACTGGGGAAGGATTCATTAGACAGGCCAGTCCGTCTGAAAGACATCAAGCACTCCTCTCTCCTTCTTCTATACCGTCCTCTATATTCTTCATTTCAGTCTTTTCTCTAGACTTGTAAGACTTTTTTTTTTCAAGGAGGTGATGGAAGAAAATCTGAAAGGAGGAGATGAAAAGGGAAAGACAGAGGAAGAATTGCTGAGGGTAGTAGAAAAATGACCAGAGAGGAGAGGAAACACAGATGGGAGGATAGCAAAGAGGGAGAGATGGAGGTGGAAGGGTAGGTGGGGGAGAGCGCAGCCCAGAGCTGCCACTTCACAACAGGGGAGATGAATGACTTCTTACCTCTGGACACTGGGCTTTAATGAAACCTCCAGAGGCCAAACAATGGCATCTCTGACACACACACACAATCATGCACATTCACAAAAGCAGACACTATATGTACTCCAGGTGTACTCACACGCACACTTATAGACAAACAGTACCAGAGACGGACACTTACTGCATTCATGAGCAAACACACACTGGAAATATACAAGCTGTCCATGCATGTGCAACATCCATATTCACATTATCACAAACATGCTCAAACAGACAAAGTAGCGTACAAACTACAAATATATGCGCAGCACCAGGAGAAAAACGCACATAACACTCACTCACAGAGCTACACTCGCACATACAAATGCACACATTGCAACAACATGATCAGGCACATACACAAACATACATACTGCAATTCTGCACTCCGTCTCCCTCTGTCTCTCACGCATACACACACACACATAGGTACACACACCCTCTGCCTCCTTGCCTGCAGCAGTGGTGCTGCTGGGGGGGGGGGGGCACAGACAGACATGCGAGGCCACCTCTGGTAAAGCGGGTCGTGGCCCGTCCCGCTCAGTTGTGATGATAACCTTTTTATCCGCTGCACTGCTTCAGAGCTCAGAGGCTTGAAAAGTTTTGGGGCCTTGATTGATTCCTTCCAACTTCCCCCGGCCTTTTCCAGACTACATTTGCAGAGTCAATCACCGGCGGGGGAGTGATTTATTGGCACTGCTGGCATTTCCGTGCTATACCGTCACCGTCCGCCCACCACCGCTGCCGCCGCCGCCACCACCTCCCAGTCCATCCATCCCTTCCTGTAATACCCTCAATTAATGCATCAAGGCAAGTGCCGGGTTATCGTTCCCCATCCTCCTCCATCCTCCTGCACTCCGACGTCCCTCCATCCCTTCGTCCCTCTCCATCATTCTCAATTAAAGGGAGCCGGATGGGTAGCTCTTATCTGCGCTTATGAATATGCAAGCGCCTCTTATCCGTTCTCCAAGCGGCAGGTAAAATGGTTACCGGGGCTCCACGCACTGCATAGAAATGACTCAGTGTTTAGGGTTTCGATGGTGATGCGGTTTAGACAGGAAATGCCTTTGTTCATTTGATCCCTTCATCTGTGTTACAGTATGTAGTGAAACTTCACACAGCAATAGTTTATTTCCATTGATTCTTATGCTATTAAATGGAAACTGGTGTAAGATATTTGCCCTGCGTCTGTTTGCATGTTTGTTTGTTTTTTTATCATTTTGTGAGTCTGATATAATGTTGTGCACCTGTAACTCAGTCCTGTGGTTTGACAGACAGTTATTATAGTAGTGCTGAATTATGAAGTGATTAGTTTGCGTAATGTTCTTGTGATCATTGCCTCGATTAATGGAAACGCATGTGTACTTTATTACAATGTCACTACTGAAAGCATATTCAGTTTTAACTTTAGCTTATTGCTGAATGAGGAAATAATACTTCAGAGTGCAGCTAACACACTAAACAAAACCTCAAAAAGTATGCGTTTCCTCTCTGACAAAAGTGCTGTATATACATACAACCAGGCGCATTAAGAGCAGGGGCTCTGGAGGCTCAAGCCCCTGCCCTTTTCCCAATTTAATCAGACATGCCCCCTCAACATTAATTACTTTTTCTATTTGTGAGGCCTCAAATCTCTTGGTAAATAAACATTTGGATTTTTTTTTTGCATTTTATGAATTTCCCACTACAAACACCTGCAAATATTTAATGGTTTCACACTCATAGTTGTCTAAGGGCAGAGACACAACAAAAAGGGAAAAGCAGAAGAAGACCTAGGACTGCAGCTTTACAAGCAGGTCAGAAATTGTGAACGGCACAATGTCAGTGTTTCTGTTCTTGTCTCATGTGATCGGAGTGGTCTCTCTCACAGACGGGTCCGCCGGAGATTCAACATGCTGAATCCACTGAAAAGCCGTTAATTGAGCTTCAATTAGTGCCAGTGGTGCAGGACACCTTGCAAAAACTAGGCCATTGACCACCCAGCATCGGCAGATGGCCGACCGTTGGTTTGGTGTGTTGTGTCCCTGAACTTGTTGTGCGGGTCAGGTTATGTGTTTCTGTCATTTTCCAAGAACAAATGCTACACAAATAAAATACTAAATATTGTAATTTTTTAATCAATCGAAAACAACGTGCGGAAATCCACAAAATAAAAACAACATACTGTATGTTTGTATTAACAACATTTAGAACGCACCACATTCGTTCTACGATGTTTCCATACGTAATAAAACACTGTTACATTTCCACTGTAATGTTAATCCTACACCTAAACAGCTCCTTCCTGATAGATGACCCTTTAAGTTTGAGCCTCTGTCCTGAGAAGCTGTCTGCATCTGACAGACGACAGAATTCACTTGACTTTTGAGGACTTTACCTTTTGTTGCATTTTCCTCATCGCTCTGCTTATTTTTTTCACGATTGCACTTTATTTGCTGCTTCTTCATTTGTTCATGTTTCTTTAGTGACACAATATGTGTTTGAACACTGAAAATGCACTATATAAACGTATCTAACAGTGTACCGTGAACTGAAATTTAAAAGACTGGACCGTTCATATTCATATCAGTGCAGAAGAAAACATGATAAAGTAAAAGAAAATGTATTTGAGCCTGTTAGTTTGCTAAGCTGGAAAGTAAGGCTGCAAAATTCTTTTACATGTCATCTCCATGACAATGATGTAAAATGCTGTAAAATTACTTGTCCTCTCATTCTTCTAAATAAAAACTCGAAAAAAAAACATGAACTACAGCAGTGAGGTGTGTTATCTGTGTTTCTATATAAGAAAACATTGAGAAAGAAAACTTGCATCGATTTCTTTAACAAAGAGGATAAAGTCCTTCTTTAGATCTTCACATCGCAGTGTCATAAATACATAACTGATGCAAAGCAATTTCTGAATAAACCTTTTCATCAGAAAAATAAGAGTGGCAGTTTTATATTTTTGTTGGTGATAGAAGTCTGCATCATCAGTTTCAGATAATTAGCTTAGTCCTTGTTTGAGGCACTTCCAGCAATGATAAGTACAGTAAAGAGAAGAGAATGAAAGACAGAGAATTTCCCTTTGACAGAGGAGACGGAGGGCTGGAAATTATCACTGAGGACTTTCAGTCATGGGTAACAGCGCCATCTATAGGATGTTTGAGGACGCAAGAAAACATCAAATTTAAATCACACCTTCCCTGGTCATTAAAAAGATTTTATTGTGAGGGATAGAGGTAGACATGGTGGAAGAAAGAATATAAAAAGCAAATGTTAAAGAAGAGGAAACAGAGGAGAAGAGCAGACACATCACAAGGGAGAGAATATAGGATGCAGGGAATGAGGGAGAAAAGCGGAGGAAAGCGAGGCGGGAGCAACAAAGGACATTCAACTAAATAATCAGAAAATAGAAGGAAGGAAAGAATGTAAGAGTGAGGAAGACACTGTGGAGGGAAGAACAGGAGAAGGGAAGGAAGGACATGAGGGAGTCACGAGAGAATTAAAAATCAGGTAAAAAAAGAAAGGACAGTAATTTAAAGAACATTTTTTGAAAAGAAGGAAATAAATGATAGAGGTAAATAGAAAAGGGAATTGGGAAGGAAGGAGCTGGGACAATTCTCCAAGATGAATAGTAACATTCCCAAAAAAATCACATCGAATTAGTGTTTGTATGAAAACTGCACTGTTTTTGTTGTGTTATCACCTCATGTACTGAGCTTAAGTCCTCCAGTAAGTTTAACACCTGACTGAACCTCGACTCACCGTCCCCCTACCCCCACCCCCCCTCCGTCTCATTGGTTTGCCTCATTACCCTGCAGACCAAATGGAGGACTGTTCCATGTCAGGGGGGATACGGGGTGGAGGGAACTGATGGAGAGGGCGTGCAGGCTCTGCGTCACTCACATCAGCAAACGTGTCAGTGGATTTGACACATGTCAGATATGAATGGGACACACACACACACATGTATACACACAGGCACACATTCTTCACTGCTAACATAGCCAAGGGCCCACCGTTGGCTACTCCCTTATTTCACACACTTAGAGCTGTAGCCTCAGGCAGCCAACAAGACCCCACCCCCCCACCCCTCAGCTTCAGAACAAAAACATGCAGCAGGCGCGAACACAGGATCCCATTCGGGCTAGCATTCATATCCATATATATGTACGGACATGTTTGTGTGTGTGTTGAATATAGGCCAACGTATATTCTCTGAATCATCCAAATGAGTTGTGATTCCATCAATGCACATATACACGGATAAAGCAGTATGGATGAGTGTACTTGTTGTGTACCGTACCCTCTGAACCGCGTGGTTCTAAGATCAGTGGCAAAACAAATCTGACTTAATGTAGATGTAATGTACATCGTGTTTACAGAAATGCCCTACTTCAACTATCCACAGTACATTCCACACTTGGAGATTAAAGGAAATGTTAGACATTTTAGGAAGCACAATTATTGGTAGATTTTTACTCTAGAGATATTTGCCATTCTTTTTTCTTAGTGTGTTATTATTTTCCACTTTTTTGATGATTGTGGGCACATTGTGGGTTTTTAGATCTGTGGACGTCTCTGTTTGTGAGATTACATTAGATACTTGTTGGTGATGTGTCGATTGGTATTCATCATTGGTTGAAATGCTAAAGGGAATCATGAAACTGAAGAACTATTGCGCACTGCAGGAGGCATTGATGGCTAGTTGTTTCCTCCTGTTTCCAGTCTGACCTGTTACTGGATGGAGTTTCATATTTACCATACACACATGACTGGTGTTGAACCAGCCCATTCTCATTCCCAGGACGTCAGATAATACTGTCCTTTTGCATGTCATAATGACATGCATCGGTACAAAAGTAATACAGGCGCAGACCAGTATTTGACACCTAGAGCAATGACATTAAGTCTGCATAGAACGTAAAATAGAATATGAAAATGAAAAAAATAATGATTATAGATCTCTAGATTTACTGTTTCCTACCAGTAGAGGCAACCCTACAGGTACAAAGCTTTCCTAAACACACAGAACCTATTATGATGACACGATTGGTTCCCAAAATTATCTCAGTGTATCTACACAGTGACACTTTGCAGTATCTCTAACTTGAGTAACTTAGCAGCTAACTAGCACTAACACTGATGTACTGTACTCACTATTCTAGTTGATAGGTAGCACGAAAAGTACTTGCATTCATTCTCAGTGATCAACGCAATATACCATGTCATATTTTACATCCTCTCCATTGTTTATTATGTGTTATGCCTTGAATTCTTTACCTCTTGGGCTGATAACATCCAAAGTTGACTTATTTTGTGGTAAATACAAATCTAATTTTGCCACTCCATTGCTGTTCCTGCCACTTATTACCAGCCTTCTAGTTCACCCCAATTAAGCATGAGCTCTGGCTGCCCTTTATGAAACATCACCTTCCTCGTGACAAATTAAACATTACTATTAGAGCAAAAGATTGAATTGAAAGACTCTTTCTCTCTCTCTCTTTCTCTTTAACTGTTCTTCCAGTCAGCAATAACCCAGGCTCTAATTAGCAGCAGGCCTGAATCTCCAGACTGATTTGGTTCAGGCCAATTTGTCTGTATTATTACCTGGGTGACATTCAGCTCTGCTGCCTTTACATATTTGCAGGGTCTCTGAAAAAAATATAAACTAATCTTACATCTTATTGTGAAATCCAGCTGCATTCAATGTGTTCTTTCACCTTGACAGAAACTATGAAGACGTGGCAGTAGGATATGGTTATAGATTACTAAGAGTAAGAAGCAATGGACAAAAACACATTATCCTACCCTTGTAGTTTTATTTGTGAGAATACAGTTTATCATCCAGTAGTTAGGAAGTCTAACAACCTGAAATTCTTGGGGCCATATCAAGCCTAACGTGAAGATCTTCTGCTACCATCTTCATTGCATGCTTCTGTGGGTACGTCTATAGGTTTTGATGTATAGAGAATTTGCATAGAAATGTTAGCGTGAAACACAAATCAAGACAGTAAAGCACAATATGTTTAATTAAGATGTCAAGACAAGATGATCTACCAGTGAATCTTATTTTATTCAGGATTAGGACACAACAATAACAATCCCATAGAGTTATATAATGGTTTAATTGATATAAATATAGGAAATAGCAGCTATATAATAGGCCTTTTTGCATGTGTGTTTATTAGCATTAGACATAAACGACAGTAGAAAATTATAGTAATGTCACTACTTTTGCAGGTATTTGTTCATAAACTAAAGGGCTGGACCAATCAAAATTTTGACCTGATGTTGGCCCTATGTTAAGAGATTTTCAAAGTTAATGTAAATGGGGTAAAATCAAACAAACTGCATTTGTCACTGACAACAGGTTTTACTTGCTGCAACTATTACCTGTTGTGTTGGCGATGACAATGACCAAGACAACAAGATTACTCTAGATGTAGCTAGAGGCAACTGAGACCGAAAGCTGCGTGGCTTAACGTCACCTTCGTCTAGGCCAAAAAGTGTCACTAGGAAATAACTGTCTATACTAGTAGGTGGCAGTAGTCTGTTTTCATCATTCAAAAAGTTTCCCTTTTTGAAGAAGCAGAAGAAGACTGCAGATGTACAAACCATAAGCAAAGCAGTAATTGGCAGTGTTTGCTCACTATTTTCACACCATTCTCCATGTTGGATAAGAAGTTGTAAATGGCACTGGGGTCCATTTCTCTTCTCGTTCAGTGATTCGCTAAGCTGAACAGCCAGTCAGAGTGCTCTCTCACTATTGCGCAACAACATGCTCAATCAGCTGTAACGCTGCAGAACAAATGCAGACACACCGCAAAAATTTGCCTAACAGACCCTCACCGATGTCCCAACAGCCGACTGTGGAGATGGCTCAGGGCCAAGACACAGCATGCTGACACAGTCCACAGTACTCCATCTGTGCAAAAATATATTAAAAAGTTTATCTGTAGACCATATAAGGCTTCAACCTTCCAATTTAGTCACATGGAAATGATATCTGATCAAAATGGCCAGTTGTTGTTACTTTCCTTCCACTGCAACCCAACAAGGAGTCACTGTCCACAGAAACACAGAGGGAACATTATTTAAAAACAATCTTACTTGATTTATCCACTTAAGACAGCTGGAGCCTTACATTCAGATTGGCATTTTAAGATATTATTTACAGTATGCAAAACCATTTTTGTACCCAGACTGAAAAAACAGTGGTGAAAATTTGTCAGAGAGATCTGATAAACTGTCCTCACCCAGTCTGAGCATAGGCCCCATATTTCCTGAGCTTTTGAACTTGCGACACATAATACAATCTTATTGGACCATTCATTCAAAAATTGTCATCTGGCTTGCAATATAAAAGCTAGGGCCCCTGACCTGCTCACCTATGTCTCCATCCCTGGCTTTCTTAGCACCTTGAAATATCAAATGCATATTTCACATTTCTGCACTAGCTAAAAAGCAGCGACACACTCCATCTGAAGCTGTTATTGCTTATACTAAATCACAGATGGCTGTACAGACAAATCGGTCCAACTAGAATGGAGCCGGACTGGGTTGAAGAAGTATCTAGCCATTTCAGTGCTCGGCAAACAGACTGCACACAGGAAAAGTTACACACACACATGCACCAATGTGCTCAAAAAGCCAGGACGTGGTGGCTGCAGAGGTGCAGAGTTTTTTTTTTTCTTTTTCTGAGGCCTAATGGAGTGTTTACTACTATGTTTAGTAGTTTTAAACATGTCATAAACAACGCTAATAGGGTCAGCTCTGCATGTCTGGGGTCAGTGCCAACATCGGTGAGAGTGAGCAATGGAGGCGAATCACCACTCGGTGTAATAAAACCTCACACTGCACCCACCTCGCAGCTCATGCACTTAGCAGCCTCAGTTTTAAGCTATGCGTGTATCGTATATCACATTTAATATAAACTGTGAAGAAGAAAATATTGACTGTATGTAACATGGTAAATGTCACATTTTGGCATTTACAAGGACGATTATGAGAATAGAGGCACGGGTATTTCTTACAAGTGTCGCACCGCAATAACATTCAAGGTCAAGGTTCAGGTTGCCGCTGAATACACAGCTGTGCAGAGTGTAGCCCGGTAAAAAAAAAAGGTGAAAAAGTAAATGCATTCGATATTCACTTTCAAAGGTTATAGAATAATTATCCAGACTGAGTAAGGATCATCCACATTTCAGTGGAAATGAAACTCAGAGAAATATCACACCTCCTTTCTTGTGTCGTCGTCAAGCTTGTTGCAATTACAACTCTGTGTGTGTGTGTGTGTGTGTGTGTGTGTGTTTCTGCAGAGCGTGCACGTGCTTCTTTTTTCTTTTTTTTCCTCCAGCTTGTGTAGTGAGTGTGTCTAGACATGAATCCAAGTGGCCAGCATGTGCATCAGTGTGCCTGACTCATTAGGACACATTAACAGCGATTTCATTGGGGCTGACGCCAGCGTCTCCGTCTCATCCCAAATGAGAAGGGACGCGATGACAGCGCTCGCAACAACACAAGAGAGATGGCTCCTCTGAAAGATGGAAAAAATAGTCCAAGCTGAAGAAATAAGATTGTGTGTGTGTGTGTGTGTTGTTCTTTTTTTCTTTTTTCATCTCCAGATAACAGAATTGCAGTGTGACAAACTCAAAATCCCTCACTTTCCGCCCAAGGCCACGTTAATTGCATTAATTTGCTCTGACAATTGCACAACAGGAAAAGAAAAGACAAGGGAGTGGGAGTGTGCCGTGGTTTGAGTGTGTCTAAGTGTGTGTTTGTTGCAGAACTGCTCTTGTCATTTTTCAGCGATGATTAAATTAGCAACAAGAGTTCTGTCTGGCTATAATCAATCATTACTCTCACTCCCGTGCCAACCAATATCACCAAAACCATATTTCCCCCACTTGAGGACAAAATGTTTCTTGATTGTGTGCCACACTTGTCTATAAATATATCAGACAGACCGGTTGCTCCCTGCAGTATTGAGTTTGAGTTTTTTTTTTCTCCTTTTCACAACACAATTGTGTATGTGTGCGTTTGTGTCAATGTGTTTGTTAGTAGTTTGTGTCTAGGGATTTTTTTTTTTTTTTTTTTAAGAGCAAAACATCTGTTCCTGCATTTCCAGAGACACATAAGTGACCTGAACGCAGCGAGAATGTGGCTGGTCAGCAAAACATTTTGAAATTGTTCAGAGCATGAACACAAATGAGAATATTTATAAAATAAATACAATATGAAACGTATCCCAGATAGTAGAGTGGTCTAATTTTATTTAACTTCACCTTACTGTCTATTCATCCTACATGAAATCAATTTATTTTGATAGTTTTCTTAAATTGCTACAGTAATGATGTTTTTGTCTGTGTTTTGACAGTAAAATGTGAGCAAAAGTACAAAAAAAAAGAATTCAACATGGCATAGTGAAGAACTTAATAGCTACAGGTTTTGGTTTAGAGCTAAAACAAGAGGGAATATTGGATGTAAATTTATCACATCTCCAAATGAATGAAATGTAGCTCCTTATGCACTGGATCTGTAAACAGACAAACTGTTAGTTAACACATTTATTATTTCTACTTTCAGAGCTGTGTTCACAGTTTACACATTACTGAAGGTTTAAAGGGCGACTCCATCGATTTTCAACTTGCTTCATATTGTTACTTGTAGTTTGGGGAGTACATGTATATGAATGGTTTCAACCTTGCTCCAGCTTTCCTGTATTAAAAGAAAATCTCTCATCTTCTATCTGAAAATGTTTTTTGTGGATAGTGGATAATAAAATGTGACCATTTTGTTGACGTTTTTGAATTTTATAGATGTATTCATTAAAAAAAAGCTATATTAATTCAAGCTATATTTTTTGGAAAACGTATTTATTGTTGCACTTTTGTCATACATAAGCAGAATTTTTAGAAGACAAAGTTGCAGTCGTGTGGCTGTGAAGTAAACCTCAAAGAAATATAGGTTAGTAAGACACTACATGGAAAAATGCTTTACAATAATAATAATAAATGGTACAAATGCTAAAATAAATACCAAAAAAGGTTTAAAGGATAGGTTCATAATTTTTCAAGTCTGTCTTAAGACAACAGTCAGGTGCCCATATTAACACTGAAAGAGGTCTCACATGCTTCTGTACAACAAAATAGTAAACGTAATTACAATTTTGTAGTACGTATAATTGCAACCAGATTACGATTTTTTTGCCTAAACCTGACAAGCACATGGGATCAGGGTCATTTCTAGCTCGTTGGGGGCCCTATGCAAGATCATTTTGGGGGCCCCTGTTTTGAATCCATCCATCTATCCATCCATGTTCTTAACCGCTTGTCCTCGTAAGGGTCACGGGGGGTGCTGGAGCCTATCCCAGCTGTCATCGGGCGAGAGGCGGGGTACACCCTGGACAGGTCGCCAATCCATCACAGGGCCTGTTTTGAATCAATATGAGGAATTTAAACCCTTTGATGATTTATGGCAATGCATCACAGTAGGTTCTTGAAACTGAAATTAAAAACAACAACAAAGAAAAAAATCAAGTTGAATCAAGCAATAGACTATAGAAAATAATAAAGACTCTCTCTCTATGCCCTTACAGGTGCAGAAGCTTACAAACTTTAGAATGGTACCTGCAAATCAAAGATTTTTAAGATACCAGTCAAAATCATGAGCAAAGATTCAAATCAGATCCATTGTTTCTAAATTTTTGTTATGAGATTCAACTATTTGGTTTATTACATAATAAACCTAATTATGTAAAGAGCAGGATTGTCCAAACTTTTTTTAAAGATGGACAGATTTGATGATGTGAAGACTCTCAGAAAAAGATTTGACAGCAAAGGTTACATACAAATGCACTATATTTAAACAATTTTATTATTATAATTGTGACAATTATCATTTTTAAATGTCAATGAAGCCACACAGGAATGATCAAACGAAAAAATGTCAGAGCATTTCCTTACCAGTTGAGCTATCAAAGACAATGTGTGAAGCTGCGAATCAAAGTTAATACTCTGGCATAGCTGTTTCTCCAGTGATATCAAAAACAATTCCCAATGGTTTATAGAAGTTCCTTTCAACATTACAGAGCAAATACAATCTGAGAGATATTTGAATCAAATTTAATTCTACTAAAATATTTTGAGACAAAACCGGTAGCTTGTGGGCCCCCTAGTGGCCGCGGGGCCCTACGCATCTGCATAGTTCGCATAGCACAAGAAATGGTCCTGCATGGGTTTCTGGAGTTGAGTGTCCGTAAATTAAATGTCGCGCCAAATCTCAACAAAAGTCATCTCAAGGCACTTTGCAGTACTTAAGGTTTAAGACCTTACAAAATATAAGTACATGGATGGATGGGGACCAACATCCACAGTCATTGTTCTTTGTTCTCATTGTTCTCTGTTTTAGGATTCAAACTAATCTTTACACCATGCTTGTTTTATTCTTTTTTTCTTCACATGAACACAAAGTTTAGTGCGACAAAATGCATCCTAGCAAGCAAGCAGCAAGGAGGTCCTTCCTCCTGAACCTGTACATAATGTCAGAGCCCATATCAACTTGATCGTAGTGTTCAGGGTCGTTGCTGGTGGTGATAGTCAGACAGGGGCCATTGCTCGCCGTGGTGCCGTGGTGCTGTGGTGATTTGTAAGCCGATTTGTTCCTTTATTTCCCCTGGCCATACACATGCGGTCACAGGACCTTTATTCTTGCGAACACACACTCTGTCTCACACACACAACAAGCAAAACACGCGAAGGCCCTCCCAGAGGACAATCTGTTCTGAATCGCATTACAGCCATTTCCCATTCTGTAGGTGGGGACTGGCCCCAGCAGAAATCAAATATTTATCATGTTGTATTAACCCCCCATGCTGCCCTGCACACACACAAACACACACCATTGGTCTTTACACTGCCTCTACACACTGAATTCATTATTCTATTAGGCCATAGCTCAGGCACTGAGACTGGTGTGTGTGCAAACAAGAAGCACGTACATTAGAATGTGCCTGCGTGTGTACACACACACACACATGCTCACACACAGAAACTCCCATACTGCCTGTAGCCTGCTGTTGTGGGGTCAGTTAGCCTTAATGCAGTATATGTTATAAATAATATAAATCACATCTAGTTCTTTCTATCTGTCTATCTGCTGTACCTCTGATCATTTTTCTTCTCGTCTGTTACTCAGACCCAGAGGAATCCAGCATGATTCCTGGAAATCTGCCCGCTTGTCACCCATTAAATGATGACTATATACAGTAGGCACCATCAGCTGGTCATTATTTAAGCTCAGTAGCTCTGTTGTTCCTAGAGTTGCCTTGTTGGTGATTTTCAAGAATGTAAATATATTTATTTTCAACTATTTTATTTAGATTTTTTTTTATATATAATTCATAGTTTTGTTTGATTATTTCATGTCATGTTGTAATTCAGTGTTTTGGTTTTGTTTCTAATGGGAGGCACTAGTTAGTGTTAGGCCAGCCACAACATTAGATGTTGATGGCTGATCGCTACGAAGTTTATGTGTTTCACTTGTTTGTAGTAGTTTCCAATTTTACTTGGAACTATCTTTTATCTAGTTTTAAGTGGGGCATCTGCCTTTGTTTTCCTTTTTTACTGTACAGCAAAATATAAAAACCAAAATCAACCTTATAACAAGCTACTTTATACAATGTGATCATACGTACAATGTATTTCCAAGAACCAATAAAATATCAATAATGAATTAAGGGCACTGCACCCTTGTTCAGATTTAGCACTTTTTGTCATTTGGGATTTAAATATTTTATCCTTTTTCCGTTTTCTGGCTCCTTATGGCATAATATTGCCTGATTTGCGGGACTATTACGTGTGTGATGATGACGGGTGACAATAACGACGATTTCCAAGGAAGCTTAATTCTAAAATGGACGGTAGCCACTAATTTCTCTACATCACATTGTTAAATGATGCCTTCTACCATTGCCTGACATCTCCCATCCTGTCTCTGTCGATGTGTCAACATTGACTGTTGGTTTGAAACAGTAAAACAAACCGGTGTCTCTCGGTCCAACGTCCAATTGCAATTATTGCTTCTGCCATATTTAATATGGCCACAAGATGCCGCCAAAAACATATTAATGATAATAAGCCTACTGGGTTACTGGTAGCAGGTTCCCTCCTGAACCATATCTATGGGCATGACAGCGTTTGAAAATTGAGCATTGAATCCATTTAATTAGTTTGTATTGTGAATATTCTTCCTGCACTAAAATCCATCAACTGAATCTGATCCAACTTTACCTGAGAAATGCGATAACAATCTGATGTCTACATTCTATGTATCGACTGAAGGCAGTTTCACACTTCACTGTTCATTTACTGGCTTAAAATGCTGGAGGACTGCTTTAGTATCCAGGCTAAGCATGGAGCATTGTTCTCATCAATGAAGTGACAAGTTCACCAAGGGGGCCACAAACACTTTCTCTATGTTCATTTAACTTCTAAAGTTACAATAAAAAAGTTTGTCTGCTTTGGCTGGTGAATACATCTGAATATTGGATTTCTGCAAAGTGGACATTTATCTTCCTCTGAGAGTTCCTGTCTGGGCTGGAAAGTGAAGAGCCTGAGAACGACAACTGTGAGAGGGAAAAAAACACACAAATCTGCACACACACATACACAAACACAGCTGTCCTGTTTCTGAGGCTCCTCTGCTCTTCTTTCTCTTGACCTCACCTCTCTCCAGGATCAGTCTAAGTGGTGGACACAAGACCCAGCCATACACTGTTAGAATCAATAAGCTGGTTGTTATGGTGATCAGATCTTCTATTGTTTTTTTTTGTTTTTTTTGGTGGCAGGTCAAGACTAATGTACCTTGTCCCTGCATGTGATGATAAAGTGTCTTATTACCCAACAAGCAGGGATTTTAACATTACTATGAATATCTTAAGGAATCAATCTGACTCTGTGCAGTCTTTGCTGCTGTTGATCTACTTCGGGGGAAACGTCTGAGTGTGTGCATCTCACATATACATCTGCGCGTGCATATTTGTTCTTGTGCTTGTGTTGCTCTCCGCTGAATGAAACAAATTAAATTAGTGCAGTTAGGGAACTTTTCTTCCTCTTTGTCCTAAACTCACCACAATGGAGGGTAAAAAGGCAATTAGAAGCGGTGAAATACAACAGCAGCAACTTCTCGCCAACATTCATCTCAGTCCTGCTGCTGCAAAAGCCAACTGGCGGGGCCGTCCACCCCTGTTAGTTGTGAGGTGTTAAGGACAGATTTATCGATGTAAATATTTTGACTTCTTGACTTTGGAGATAACTACGATTTTACGAGGTAATATTTCTACATTCTTTTTTTTCTTTACATAGGTGAATATTGCACTTAAAAGTCCACCATTTAATTATTTGCACCAGGCCAATAAACATGACTTTATTGTGTCCATAAATCAAGAGAACAAAAACACACTTCACACTGTTAATCTCCCATATTCCACCATAAAGCACCATCTATAAAAAAAAAAGATGCATTTTACACCAAATGCGCGTCGCTGAATACTTTAAGTAAATGTAATAAATGCGGTGTATAAATCTCACATGCTGCATGTTGTTAATTTGATACATTAGGCAATAATTTGTTATAAATAAGTGTTTATGGGCCGAACCATCCTGTACTAAGGCCTAATGATATGTACTTAGCAAGTTTTAAGGGATGCCCCCAATCAGAGCCCAACTTGCCAGCAGCAGGGCCGTTTGTTAAAAGAAAAGATAATTATTGCTGTTTAACTATTTGTATAATTCAAACAAATGATGATTAAAAGAGAGAAATTAAAGCATGGACTTTAACGTGGTGCTGCGGGGTATTAAGGTGCCTAAAATCTGAATAAATCACCTCAAAACTTACTAAATTACCATGGAGGGTTTCATGTAGCAGCTGTCTTCAAATTCCCATCTCTTTTTTTGTTTGTTTGTTTGTTAAAAGTATTATATTTCAACAAATGAACTCTTAAGTTCCACTGTGTGTCGGCTCCTGTTTTGGTGGTAATGAAATGGAAAACAAATGGAATCTGCCAAGCATGATGTTTGCAAATGTGAACAAGTAGCTCACCTATGGCCCAACTCTATGCTATCTGTTCACTTATTTATTAATTCACTTCATTTTATTCACCCACTCTCTTGATCAATAAGTAATTAATTTCCCCAGCTCAGGGTAAACAGGCCCTGTAATGCTGCTAATGTTGCTCCTGCTTCTGACTGTTCTTTGCTTCTTCTTCTTCTTCTTTTATGTTGCTGTTTGAAAACTTCAAATTTAAATTAGAAGTACCAGAGAAAAGGCGATGAACACATGTCTCCTGCCTTGATTTCTCGTAGTAAAGAATGAGTGTTTCTTTGGCTCTGTTCTTCCTCACTGATAGTGGACAATATCTCATGATAATATTGCATTTTGTTTTGTTGGAGGGATTCCAAGAACAGAGGAGCAGGAGAGCAAGTTGGAATTGAGTAACTGTAGAGTTAAGTTTCTTTTACTTAATTTCTGCTCTTTCACCTACATTTTCTTTTCTTTTCAGGTGCACGTTTAACATATAAACATAACTAAAAATTATATGATTTTATTTTGGAAGCTATATTTAGATTTTAAACCATTGCTACAACACATTGTTGTAATTTTCTTTTTCTTTTTATGATTAGTTGGAAAACAATGATTCAAACATTTAAACACCTGATTCACTCTTTGTTTTTTGTTACATAGACCTGCAACAGAGCATGAGACCTGCCAAATACACTGATCAGCCAGTGGTGGCTGATCAGTGTACATAGAACATGCAGGACAGTCTCTCACAGAGGGACCATGAGACACATACACTTCTCAAAGTGCATTATATACAGAAAAATATAGAAAACAGGGTATTGAAAATTAGTCAAATGATAACTATAAAAACTACAATACTGTATTATTTCACCCAGAGAGTGTAAAATTCCTTGATCACAAACATAAAGTCAGAGTTAATGAAGCACCAGTACAAGCACAGCTTGCAGATGTGGTTCCCAAGCTTTTCCTGTTAGTCTTTCGGCTCCTCAGAGGACTTTCTTTTTCCATTACTTTTTTTGAGAAAAAAAAAAAAAAAAATGTTTTTAAGGCCTGAAGAAATTCAAAAAACAAACCATGTCTCTGCTCACCTGAATATGCGACAGGTTTATCATGACCTGTCAGCATATCAGTTTATTATTATGTTGTTCTGTTGTCTGTTGCCATATCATGTCTGTCTGGGAGTTGATTTGAACAGAAAATTATAATACAGTAATGCTATGCACCGTCCCAGGTTGACTTTTTCAACAATTTGTTTCCCTCTGCAGACATAAACCATTATTTGCCTGAAGACCATAGATTTTATCAGTTATTCAAACACAAGTAGATTTTAGAAGCATTTGTATGGGAATAGTTTCATGTGCACATATATATCATCTACATATACTGCAGCACTGATACAAATAGACAGTGTGTTCTATATCAGTGTTTCCATACACGTTAAAAGATAATTGGTGTTTTTACAAAATTCCTAATGTGGTGGCCAGAAATTAAGAAATTAAGAAATAAGATAAGAGGTGTCATCCCCACATCAAAAAACTGGTTTGGATATACACTATAATAAACTGTATATTAATAGAATTCTAGTGTGACTAAAAAAAGAATACGTTTACCCACTAAATATGATTTATTTTTTATTATTTATAATGATAATAATTAATCTCAAAGTTGTCAGTCAGTTCTTCTTTTTCTGAACGTTTTACATTGATTGATAACTCTGAGAAAAAAAAACCTGCTACCTTCCGTTTCAGAGGTGGTCAATCAGGTTTTTGGGGTAGAGCCCCCCTGGCCACCCCTCTGACTACACCCCTGGCTGACATTAAAACCACCAGGTTTGAATGCTGTGGCTGACTGGTATAAATATATAGATATAGAGTGTACTGTATGATCTGTACTTAAAGTGAACTCAACAGAGAAGACACTTACCACTTCACACACTAACATCACCGTTCATTGCCAAAACACCTTGGCAAACACTCCGGCACGTCTCCGCCGCTGGAGCCCTACATGCAGAGCCCACTCTCCTCTGTAATAACATAATTCATATATTCAATGTGGCCCAGATAGATCATGAAGACACATTATTTCCCCTTCCTCAAGTGAAAGCATTATTGTGCCATGCTGTTGTTAGTGTCGGTGCGGCGGTGTAGTGGTCACACTATTTTTCTTTTCCAGGTGATACGTAGCTATAAGATTGGCCGAGGCAACAGAAAGAGAAATCACACCAGAGAGGAAGGGAAATCGGATCAGTGAGCACAATAAAGCAGCAACTCCAAAGAAAATGACCTGGGAACCAAGCCACGTGCCCACATCTCAGAGGGCGTGTGTGGTGTTAGTGGAATATATTTTTAGGGGGAAGAAGGACTGCGGTACATATAACTACAGGCTGTCGTTTTGTTTGCTCACACCCTTGGCAAAATGGAGCACATAGATCGTCTCTTATTGCCTAAAAGAAAAAAAAAAGAAAAGAAAGAAAAGAAGAGAAAAAAGTGGGGGTGGTTGTGATGGTGGGGGACCACAATGCAATTCCAGTTGCCCTTGGGTGTGGCGTGGCGCTGGTCACTCAGGGAGTGTGCTGCACAAGTCACATGGTTCAGATGGATCACATCAATTTGCCGCAAAAAAAACAATATACCCAGCCCAGCTCTCCTCCTTCTCTCTCCCTCCTTCACACATTCTTCCTTCTCCTCCGGTCAATCATCACATAATGTAAGAGAAGGACAAAATCCAAAGCCTGACCTCACTCTTGATTCCCCCGCTTCTCACCCTTCCTCCCTCTCCTGCAGCTCTGAACATTTTCCTTCCACCTCCCTCATTGGTCATTTTGTCTTTTTTTCCCACATTTTTTGCTCATTCTCATTCTTTTCAGTTTTACCATATCGTGTTTACATTGTCTTCTTTGCATTTTTGCCACTTTTATTTGCTTCAGTTTAGCACAATTTAACGTGATTCACTGCTATTAAGCGAAGAAACTGTTCTTAGAATCAAGGCAAATATTGTAAAAATAAATCTCATATTAATTACTAATACTGTGTTGTTATCAACAATAATATATATGAAAAACACTGGATAATATTCAAATTCTCTCCCTGAGTCTTTCCCTGCTGTACTGTACATCTTCCTTAGTCTAGCAGGTCACTACTGCCACCCCGTGGTGATGTTTGAAAGTGAAGTGAAGTGTAGGCTGTAAAACTGAGTGTATCATTTGAGAAATGTGAGAAACAGATTTCCCTTCACTGGTCAACTGTAAACTGAAAGGTCAAGAGAACTGTGTGGGAGGAACCTGAGTTCAGGTGAAGCTGTGATTACTGCATTTACACCAGTTCGCAGCATCTGGACAGCTGTAATAAAAACTATCAACTGTGGCACATTTGCAAAAATGATCTCAGTCAGCTTCTTGCTACCCTTACTGCTTATCTTAACTGCTTTATCGATTCCTCCTGCCATTTTCACACATCAAAGTGAACCTCCTTCACTTTGACATGTGAACAGAAGGAACTGACGATTGAACCATTGACCCTGGGATCAGTCTCCTGATCTACAGCAGTTTGAACCTTTTATCTAAAAAGACGATAGGAAGATGTCACTAATTTTACACATCCAAATCATATTATTTATTGTGGGAGCACAGCTCAGCTTTGTCCTCTGAACAGCATTACTGAATACTAAAAAGCATTGTGAAGTGAAACAACCCTCATGATGCCATTTAGGTTGATTTGAATGTGTAAACTACATATTCACATCTAAAAGCATACAGCCCCATTTCCACCAAATGGACCTTTCTCCACGACCAGGAACCTTTGGGGGAACTTGGTTCCTCTATGTGTGTTTCCACCAGAGGAACTATAGTGTAAATTGTAAATTGTAAACTACCAACTAAAAAAGGACTTTCTGTAGTTCTGTAGCACATTTCACACTTGCTGCTGAATAAAACTGTTGTTTGTTTTGCTTGCTACAATAAAGCAGTAATTACTGCAATGTTCATTTAAATATGAAAGCTGATAATAAGGAGTGAGTATCAGGAGTGGAGTGAGTTGGACAGTGGGGGGTTCATTGTTTAAGCTTCCAGGGGCTTTGGCCCAGCTGTGGAAATCACAATGCACTGGATAGAGTTTTACCTCCAGGGGAGGATCTTGGGCTTGGACTTCTTGGGAAAGAAAGTACCAAGAACTTTGATACTCTGGTGGAACACCTTAACACCTTCTCTTACAACATTAGAAACATGGAGTTTGACAATGCTGAGGTTCTAATGCTGAATAAGCTGCATTATTGGAAGTGTAGGGTTACCTGGGTTTTTGGAGCTCCATATCCATTCGGAGGAGCATTAAGGATGTCTTTAAGGATTTATGAAAGTGCATACGTTAAAAAAGTTGAAAGTTGAAAAAAACATTCAAATTCAAGGTCCACTTACCAGCTTTTTGATATTTTTATCTACATCTCCTCGTCTTGTCTAAGAACCACTAAGGAAGAATGAACCTAGACTTTTGCTTTTCCTTCTCTTTATTTCGCTATTTCAGTACTGTTTCTTTCTCTCGTTTTAATCAATCCCCACTCAGCCCTGCAGTTGGTAAAAAAACAAACCCTGAAATAATAGCTTAAACTGAAGTATTACTTTAATACTTCAATAGAAATAACCTGGTTTCAACATTTTGAAAGGAGCAGGCTCAGTTTGCCCCAAGGCGACGCTGTGTAATGTGTGAGTGAAAGTATATGAGCCTTCACTTCAGATTAGAGAACAGCCTCAATGTGCCTTTGACGGAGAGGCGACGGGGGTAATAGGAGGTGGAAGGAATTACAGTTCATACAAATCACATATGAATGTAGACAGCCAACAGTGAAAGATGTCATTTTCAGCATTGGCTTGTTTTACACCAACTGGGCCTAAAATTACATTGTGTGTAGGTGTGTTACTGTGCGTAAATGAATCTACTCCACATACGTTGAGTGGAGTTTGAGATTTCGAGCACTGAAGGATGTGATAAACCGGGTAAAAACAATCATTGATCTTCATTTATTGAAGCATTTATCTGTACTTCATTAGGAGGATTTCATCATCATATTTTATACTGTATAACACTACAGTTTATACAGTATATTGCTATGTGGCTTACTCACTTTTTATTAATATATGCAGTATCTTTCAGTTTGTCTTCTGAGCAGCTGCACACATAGGGTGCACTTTGCCAGTCATTTAATAGAAAAGAAAAATGTAACTCAAGGTCCACTTACTAGCTTTTTGATTCATTTTATCTACATCTCTGTGTCTTGTAAAACACTCACCCACAAAAGCAGACTACGAAACGAAAGCTCATGTTTACTACAATTAACAAATGAATAATCATTATAAAACTGAATTTAAATTAGCTATGCATAGAAATATAGTGTAGCTTTTAGATACAATATTAAACACTGTAAATAAGTTCTGATTTTATTCTGCAATTTGCCCATTTGTTTGTCTTACGTGGAGAATTTATTCGATATATTTCCATGGCTCTACTGTTTTTGATTAAATCAAATCCACGCAGGCTGCTCACCTCTTTGAATTTCAGGTAATTCCTGATTCTTGGAGTTGTTGGAAATTGCATCCGTGTCACCCAAGTTCGAATGTGATTCAAAATGTATAATATGTCTTGTCTAATAAGTCACTTTTCAACGTGGCTGGGACCACTGGGAGTTGAGGGGAACCCACATAATGTAGCCACTAGAGAGCAGTGCTCACCCCACTGTCTGTGTAACCTTGTTTAATAGTCCAGTGAATAAGGTTATTATTTTGGAGGCGTTTTGTGTTTGTTGTGAGATGGTGTTAGATGCCTGAGAGAGATGTTGTTGTTTCACTGAATTACAAACCCCACTTAAAGAAAAGTTTAGACTTTTTCTAAAGTGTTAATTTTATTGTTAATTTGCATGAATGTTCACTAATCTGATCTCACCGCTTGCTGCCAAACTTTGTGAGATCCTCTACACAACATAAAGTAATATTGTTAAAACATTCAGTTTCTCCAGGGACGTCTCAGTGGTAAAGACCAAGGGCAGAAACCACTGTTGAATGTACATGACCTTTGAGCCCTCAGGCCACGTTGCATGACAGCTTGTCATGCTACTGTGATGAACACAGCCACATGGGCTCAGGAGTACTTAAAATAGTCTACTTTTGCATTCAGAAATGCAACCTGAAACTCTATTACTCACGTAGGAAGCCATTTATCAGTTCTCTAGATACTTAAAAAGCATAATTAAGGAGCACAGTGGTGGCCTAATGGTTTGTTGCTTATGCCACGTAAACACAATCTCCTTGCTTTGAGTCCGGCTGGAGATAAACATACCCCTGTCCCAGCTTTATTTGAGTGTGTTGCAGTCATCAAATTTTAAATGTGCTTATATTTACAAAATACGATTTAGTGGAAACAGTGAAAATTTTCTTTCATTTTGTCTCCTCTCTTGCCTCCTTTCTACACTTTTGTTTACATTTCACCTTAAATTTGAATTAAGGTTTTAGGTTATTATTGGTATACATAAAGTACATTTGCTTTTTTACCACACACAGGGTGTGTGGAGGTTTGTACATCAAGGGTTGAGTTCTGTCCTGAGATCACAGCAGACCAGTTCTGTCTCTGTACAGAGGAGCAGACACCTCTGTGGTGAGACTTTAGGGTAAACACAAAGCTTTGTACACAGTGTGCAAGTGGAGTTAAAGCAGGTGCATAAAGTGGAATGATAATACTGAATGATTCTGATGTTTGTTTGCAACTGAACTTGTACAACTCAAATTTTCCTTTTATATAACACATTTACATGTCCAAAATCAAGTTTTGTCTAATACAAATGAAGCTGATCTGAAGCAAATCACTTGTGATTCAGTTTCTATTTTGTTCACTGCAGAATTTGTATCAAATCTTTATGGGAAATTACATTGTTTATTCTCCTGGAACAAAACTACAGACATTTAACCTAACCCATTAAAATCATGTTCTAACTTACAAATATAAACAAAGCTACTAGTCAGAATAATTTAGAATTATGTTGCCATATTTCTCTTTTTTTCTTTGCAATGACAATAATGGTGACTTTATTAAAGAAAAAAAAAAGATTTTAAGTGGTAGAAGTATAAACAAACCAAATACTCAAGCAAAAGTGCAAGTACTCCACTACAAGTTGAAGTATCTTCAAGTTCTTTATTTAGGTTGAACTACTAAGTTAAGTAGACTGTTTGCTCTAAAATTTAAAATAGGCCTTGAACAGCATGAACATAGCACAGCTTGTAAAGGTGGAGCTGATTATAACCACTTTAGGTACTGACAGGTGGTTAAACAGTAGCAATAATACAGCATTATAGTTTGTATTGATAATCTGCAACTGTAAACTAACTGAAGCTGTTAAACAAATAGTGGAGTAGAATAACAATATTTCCCCCCTGAATTGTATTGGAGTAACATGAACACAAATTGGAAATGATCCATAAAGTGTAAGTACCAAAAAATTGCACTTAAGGACATTACGTAAGAAATGAATGTAGTAACCACCCTTGAAGAACTACTCTCACCCGTGAACGCACCGATAAATTGTTAGAACTCGCAACGCGGGGGTTTTGCCAGCGGCGCCTGAACGCAGCATCAGACAAGGTGCCAGTCGCCAGCGCGCGTTGGTCACCTGACCAAAACCTCCGAGTCACGTGACTTATTTTCCATCCTCGCCATTTTGCAATGTGGGAGAGAGACATGGGCCACTTTTTTATGGCTAACGACAGAAACTAAACTGTTTTATGTGTTGAGGACAAAGTGCGTCGAGCCTTTGGGTGTCGGTGAGTATTATTTCACTAAAATACAGCCACGGGTTTCTCCGTCACTCATTAACCGAGAACATGATTTAACATGCCCTTTTACATTCATGTGAGTAAGTGTTAGCACTGTGTGAGACTCGTGTGTCTGTCTGTGTATGTGTTTGAGCAGGCAACAAGCTGTGAAGCTAACAGTGTGTGTGTCCTGCCGCCTTCTTCTCCCAGTTTCGCTTTGTTTGCTGAACATGAATTTATTCTTCAGTGTCGTAGCAGCTCCAGCATGTCGGCTAACATTAGCTAGCAACGTTTGGCAAAGTTTATGTTCGATGTTTCTGTTGGGTTTTTTTTGGGCGGGGGGTGGGGGGGCTGTGCTCAACTTCAGTCTACGGAGGAATGAAAATGGGTTGAATATTTTTAGCTCCTGGCATAACAGGTGCTCGTCTGAGACTGGTTAAAGCATGATAGTGTCTGCAGAGAGGCTGGACTGACGCAGTCAACTGTGTCCACAGGCCTAGCTTGTGTTTTTTAAGAGATAAACTCTGCCTTAATTGTGTTGTTTAAGGGCAACATTTCTAATAAAGCAAGTCCATAATTGTTGACTCAATTATTCTTCCCATCCAGAGGGCACTAGAACAGGTTCCACGTAGGAATTCAGATTTAAATTGGACAGTGGACCATTATTTTTGCATGTGTAAATTCTTACCTTAAATGTGTCTCCTGCTGCTATGATATAATCCTGCAGAAACAGAAGTAGGAAGAAAGAGGAAGGACACTTGTGGTCAGAAAGTGAGAAAGAGGAAAGAGTTGGACTTGCAGAGATGAAAGGAATTCAACCACATGGTTTGTGACCATTTCCCTCTAGCTTAGTTAGTAAACAGATGCACATGGTGCACGTGTTGACTAGCAGTGGCAGAACCAGTTATAAATATGAGACTTACTAAACACGTACAGTATGGTGGTGACATGTTAATGTTAGGGATTTACAAACTGGATCTATGCTGTGGAAACTGAGCCAAAGCAATTGTAAAGAATGCTACTGAACACAAATCTTAATCTTCCTTCATAAAAATAAATTGAGATTAAGTGTCATGTGATTGTCTGAATGCTCTGTCACAGGCACCCTAACATGGAAAGCAACATTTAGATATTATATTTCAACATACCTGTACCTCAGTTAGTTTTAAAAGATGTCAGATTACACACTGATTTATCCTCGCTGTTCTGTCAGGTCATGGAGATCAGCGATGTAGCTGTACTCATCACACACTCCACTGCCTCCTCTTCCTCCTCCACTCGGCCAGCACAGGGACCTCTCTCAGAAGCCCAAACCCAGCAGGCCGTAGAGGACGACGACTCCCAGAGTTGCCAGCCGAAACAACCTCCTCCTGATTCTCTCATCCAGGTCATTGAGAAGCTCAGCAAAATCGTGGAGAAGCGGCCACAGCGCCGCTGCAACTCGGCAGGACAGAAAAGAGCATTTCAACAGGCTTCTTCTGCAGGGGGGGGGAGAGGAGGTGAGGAGAGCACAAGGGGGAGCAGAGGAGGCTCTCCCTATAAGAAAATAAAAAAGAACTGTAAGGAGCAGGAGAACATAGAGGGTGTAAGATTAGATCATTCTCCACCTGTGTCAGGTGACAGTAACAACAATAACATCCCTTCCATGGTAACAGAGGTAGCTAACGACACCAACGGTGGTGACCACAAGCGCACAGTGACATGCTATCAGTGTAGCCTGTGCCCATATCTCTCCCAAACGTTGCCCCTGCTGAAAGAGCACCTGAAGCAACACAATGAGCAGCACAGCGACCTCATCCTCATGTGCTCTGAATGTCACTTTACCTCTAGAGACCAGGGACAGCTGGAGGCACATGTCAGGCAGCACTTCAATAGCAGAGACAGCCTGACGAGGAATTCTGCACCGTCTGATACATACAGCGAGGTGAAGGAAGAAGTTTTAAGTAAGAAAGATGGGGACTGGATGGGGAGCATTGGCAGTGTGGGAACCAGCGTCATTCAGAACTCAGCGGACGGCTCCAAGGAGCTACCACAGAAGAAGAAATGGTATAGCTATGAGGAGTATGGACTGTACCGCTGCCTGATCTGCAGCTATGTGTGCAGTCAGCAGCGGATGCTCAAGACCCATGCCTGGAAGCACGCTGGCCTGGTAGACTGCTCTTACCCCATCTTTGAGGATGAAGATGAGGCTCCAGGAAGGAGAGAAGCACAGGCTGCAGCTAACTCTGCCACTGCCAGAGAGGAAATAGTTGTTCTTTCACCGGTTCTTCAAGAAAAAAGCCTGCAAAAGCTCCCCGCTGCCTTCAAGCTCCAGCTCTGCGTGCCATTGACTGTTGACAATAAGTGCGATGTGTCAACTCATCCAGTTACTAGTCTCAATGAAAGTCCAAAAACACAAGAGGAGGGAAGTGTGTACCCAATCAAAGAGGAGCCCATGGTGGAGGTGCAGGTAATGACAGAGGCGGAGGTTGAGATAGACAGTCGCCATGATAGCACCTCTGTCACAGACAGCTTGTTGTCGTCAGCTCAGAAGATTATCAACAGCAGTCCCAACAGTGCCGGCCATATCAATGTGATTGTCGAGCGCCTTCCTTCAGCAGAGGACACGGTCATGGCAACTAACCCACTTCTCCTCAGCCCAGACGTGGACAGGAACAAGAGCTTACTCGATGCAGAGGAGGATAAGCGGCACCATGTGGGAGGTGCGAAGGCTGAGGTGGTCTGTGGTTGCAGTGCAGGTAGTGCTACGGACAGCCAGCCTTTAGGGGCTGATAGTAAATCCTCTGTCGCTTTAAATAGCAGCTCTCCAAGGGATGAGAACATTCCCCCAGCTGGTCGCAAGAGGACTCATTCTGAGTCTCTGCGCCTGCACTCACTGGCTGCTGAGGCCTTGGTAGCCATGCCTATGAGGACCCCTGAACTCCCTTACGCCAAGGTAAGTCTGAAGAGCCTTCCCGCCCAGACACACAGCCCAAATGTGAGCCAGACACATGCAGAAGTGACTGCAGCTGAGGTGAAGGCTTCTGACACAGGGACAACAGCAGCTGTGTTGGACTTGAAGCTTCATAGCGAGGGCAGGGAGGAAGATTTGGGTTCCTTAGGCCTGGGGGAGGGAGATGAAGAGTGCCCTGCCACTAAAGCTGGCATCAGCCTGTCGCTGCTCACTGTCATTGAAAAGCTGAGAGAGCGCTCAGACCAGAATACCTCTGATGAGGATATCTTAAAAGAGCTTCAGGATAACGCCCAGTTCCACAATGGAGCTGTGACCGGTGTGGTCACAGGGAACAGCACTGGGAGCTACATGTGTAGTATCCCAGATGATGGTGGCGGCCTGATAGACTACATCCCCGACAGCGAAAGGCCGTACCGGTGCCGCCTGTGCCGCTACAGCAGTGGCAATAAGGGCTACATTAAACAGCACCTGCGGGTGCATAGACAGAGGCAGCCG
This sequence comes from Sandelia bainsii, assembly GCA_032362345.1. NCBI lineage: Eukaryota > Metazoa > Chordata > Actinopteri > Anabantiformes > Anabantidae > Sandelia > Sandelia bainsii. The sequence goes on along the minus strand of JAUMHL010000018.1, from coordinate 26,716,467 downwards.
TATCAGTGTCCCATCTGTGAGCACATCGCCTCAGACAGCAAGGACCTGGAGAGCCATATGATCCACCACTGCAAGACCAGGATGTACCAGTGCAAGCAGTGCCAAGTTGCCTTTCACTACAAGGTGAGGAGATGTCGACGTTCTCCAGCATTTTAATCCTGTTATTTTAGATTTAGATGTAATCCACTAATCAGATTATTGAAGTATTGTATTTTAATATTCAAAATTTTGAGGTAGCTGGTGCTGTAGTCTGAGCTAGACTCATAAGTCTTCATGATAGAATGGTCAGAAATTCAGACCATGCTGAGCCAGAGACTGAGAAGGGCCTGTGTTTATGTATTTATGTAAAGCGAAACACTGACAGTGCTACACTTTGTTTCCTCAGCCTTCATACCCCTTCACCTTTTGCACACTTGGTAGATTTAATTTTAAATGGATAAAATACATATGTACATAGATTTTTTACCAATCAGTCTACAACTGATGACCCATAATGACAAACATAATGAATTCAGTACTTTCTAGAAGAGTGTTTGGCAGCAGTTACAGCTGCTTGTCTTTTTGGTTTTATTTTATTTCAGATTTTATTACATACAGACACAATTTAAATGCTGTTTTTTCTTCTTTTTCCTACTATATTGATGTTCTTTTCTACTCTGCCTGCTTCTTAATTAATCTCATTAGCTTTTGTGTTCTCTCTCGTATTTCTGTTTGTTTCAACTGCTTTTTTGGTTTTATACCCTGGTCCTGACTCATTAGTCACCACAGAGTTTTCACAAAGGTCTACAGGGCATTCCTTGGTTTTCATGGTTTGTTTTTTGTCCTGACATGCAGTGTGTAATGTAGGATGTGTGTCTTTTTAAACTATGTTCAGGCACTTCAGATTTCTACAGTGCACTGAAGTGCAGGAAACCTAATACTGACTTTGGGGCTTTTGGTGAACTAAAAGAAGCATATAATGAATAATATATAGAGTATTTAACTGCTTAGCTCATGGAAAGTTATTATGCATTGTTTGAATGTCTTGTGATATTTAATGGACAAAAGCATATTGACAAACTAGGATCAAATCAGGTTAATCAATAGTAAAAAATAATTGGTTTTGGAATTGTAGGTGACATTTTGATTGTGTCGTGTTTTGAAGGCAGTAGTTTTAAAAGTTTACATCTGTTCAGAACACATACTGTATACAAACTATATAGGAAGATCTGTAATATTCAGACAGTGGATTATACAGAGATATGCAAATATCAGCGACACAATTTCAGCAACCAAAATGGCGAAGATGAGTTCAGTCCTAAGAAGGCGACTACGCTGTACGAATTACCTGTGTGGAGTGATACACCTTGTCAGCAACCAATGAAAGTTGAAAGAGTGTGGTGCAGCACTGCAGTGGAAATTGCAAAAACTATGGATTCCAAGGATATCCACAAGTGCAAGATTAGTGGCTCATCCATTATTTCCCTGAGATTTGCATATCTCTGTATAATCCACCACGGATATCATGGTGCTACAGTGCTAATCTGCAGCAGAGGTTATTAGTTGATCATATTTTCTAACTGTGAAGGAGGAAGGTCGGCAAACTGCTGTATGTGTACCACAGGTTGGGGCCTGTTAAATGTGCATCACTGAATATCACCACAAGCCGTTTTGAATGTCAACTGCTTTGTGTAGAAACCGTAATGTTTGTGTGCTTTCCTCACAGAGCCAGTTGAGAAATCATGAACGGGAGCACCATAGCTGCAGCAGTGACGTAGAAGCCCTCACACCAGTCACTGAAAGCTCACAGGTCGCAGTGGAGGAAGTTGAGCGGGTAACAGAGGAAGGTGAGACGTTTTTTTATGACCTCATTATGTGTTAAGGTAGATTGTTGGCAGATAGTTAAACAGCGTTTTTCCTCTGTGCCACAGATAAGTGTTCACCTCTTTTATTTGTTGTTTGTTACAGAATATGGTAAGCAGAAGATGTATAAGTGTGATGTGTGCGACTACACCAGCTCGACATACGTTGGGGTGAGGAACCACCGGCGGATTCACAACTCTGACAAGCCTTATCGGTGAGTACTCCCACCACTCGCTGCACAGATCCCTGTCCACATCAGGGGCTCTGACTCCGTTGAGTTGTTGATGTGGTTGTTTTACTATTATGAATTGTTATTAAGGCTGTATCCAAGACCAAAAACCAGACATAAACACTGTCTCATGGGGATGGAGTGTTGTGGTCCAGTCTTCCAAAACCACAACATCCCATCCCTGCCTCCCTGATGCAGACATCCCACCTATGCTGGAAGTTCCAGGATTCTGATGCATATTAATAGCTGCTCCCTGATGCCTGCAAATTCAGTAAAACTTCTGATATTTCCTCTGTTTTTGTCATAAGACAACTTATCTATCATCTTTGTGCATGGGCTTTGTGTTGTGGAAGACACTGACACTGTATAGAGGGCGTAGCGTAAGCTGTGTGCTGGAAAGCGTTCAGGAACAGTGTGTGAGTGTTGGTCATCTGGGTTTCAATAGTGCTCAGAGCCCAATAGTCTTTAGTGGCCAGATTGTTCAGATAAATAAAAAATTTATTTAACCTCCCCTCCCCATCCCTGTGTAAAACTGAGGTATGAACTGAACTGTGGCTCAGAAATCCAAATCTGAAACAAACTGTGGATTTGGAGAATCAATCACCCCTGATTATTGTGCAGCACTTTGTAAGGTGAACTTATGTGTACATACTGTAAAAAATCTATTATAATAGTTGTGAGTACAGGAGTGTGCACAGTTCCTGAATGACGTCCTGAAATGACAGAACTTTTATGTAAGTAAAGAGCTGTGGCACAACCCTCCACCTGGAATAGTATTTTTTATTAGAAATTTGAGTTTGGTTTCTGTCATTTCCAGTTAATGTACAGGGAACTTAATTTAGAAGTTTGTTTGTTTATAATTTTTCTCACAAAAGGTCAGATGCCACATATGATATGGATTTTTTCTGAATTTAGATTTTAGCCAGGTGATGACTCACAGAATATTTTGTACATTGCTCTTAGGCAATAAAAAAAGGAGATAAATAAAGCAAGCATTAGGTTCAGAACTTGGAACCAGCTGTTAGAATTCAACTGTAAATGTGAACCATTTCAATTACTGAGAGAATCATGTAAAAATTACATAATGTACATAATTGATCATTTATAGATTGTTGATCTGCAGTTATTGAGAGAATGTGTGTAAACTGTCCATGTACTTGTTTTTTTATGTTACCTTTTGGATATTACTTTACAAATGACAAATGTAAATAATTATGTCTTAGCAGACTTAACATTATAATTTCATTAATTTGCAAAACAGTTATTAAAAATGTTGTTGTCTTGTAAGTGAACAAAATATCTTTTAGAGTGTAGCACTGTTCGCACTGTGTCCTGTGTAGTAGTGTTAACCATCACTGAATATTATATTTTCAGATTTAGTTGCTGTTTGAGACAGATGGACTGAACCAAATACTGTAGTTGGCAGGCAATAAGCTGAGCTGCAGTGTCTTCACTTTACAAAGACGTCCATTAGGTGGCAGTACATACTTGCTAATGCTCAGTCCAGCACAGTGGTCTCATTGTGTAGGAATAGCCACACTTGCCTCGCTCTCACTGTGCCTCTGTATAGACAGAAAGCTGCCGTGAGACGTGACTGGTGTCGGTACAACGTTGCCTTTGCTCTAAGTTTAAATGAACATATACAAATACCACAGATAACAGGACTTCTTTCTCCTCTGATAAAGGTCAGCTGGCATTTTATTGTTGTTTCAGCTCAAATATTTAACTATCCTGTTAGCCAGTGGTAGTGGGAAATATTGGATGATCCACTGATCTTCTTCCCACTTGTGGATTATATTTACATACTGTAATATAGACCTATTTATTTACAGCACAGTAATGTAACAGGGACATTGACATCTGAATGCAGTGTCTGGTTAGTCAGAACTACAGCAGAACTTGTAGGTGGTACGCTTTCTGTACTGCAGCGCACTGAATTTGACATGAAACAAAGACTTTGAGGTTAAAGTGCTGATGTTCGGCTTTAAGAGCAGCCCAGGAGGATAATGACAGGGCTACAGTTCTGCTCTGCTCTACACACTGTCTGGATGTAAACGGCCTCAAATTAAAGCTGAAAGTCAGCCCTTCACCCTCACATTCACTGTTTAATTTCTGATCTAGTCTGCCTGAGTACAGGGCCAACATGACACAAAATGTGTTGCTGTCCAAGTACTCGCAGACTGTACTAAGTACAAAAGATGTGCTGCAAATTCTAAGGCATTAAATGTTTCTGTTCTTATTTCAGACAGTGAGCTAACCAAGTAGTTGCCAAATAGTGTACTTAATGTTTTTTTAATGCAAGTTGCCATCCCAGTTTTAACATCACCAAAATTTTGGCATTTGCTTTAAACACTTAGAAGTAGTTGATTAATTTAGAGTAGTAATCTGAAGGGTTCCCATTATTTAGCAGATCAGTACAAAGTTTAACTAATGGCTTTACTAGCCTGCTGCTAAACTGTGATTAATTTGATTCCCAGCTGAGCTGTTAGTGAGGTTCTGATTGTGCTTTGAAAGAATATGTCATTTCTAAAGAGGACATTGATAATCATAGAGTCCCTGCCGGTTGCTTGGCAACTGTTCCCAGTCAAGAAATGGTGAAACGTTCTTGAAGAACAGTGCCTGTGGTACCCCTTGATTCAAAGCTGTTGGATTGATATCCAGTGGTGATAAGTTTTCACAGCAAAGCAAAAAAACAAACAAAACACAAACCCTTTTACTATAAAACTATATTTTTACTGCGTTTCTAACCAAAATACAACCAAGTACCTTATAATGTTGTTGCCCTCTAAAAAGCTGGACGCAGCACGTCTTTAAGTTTTGCCAAGTTTCTAGGTAGCACACTACAACCCTCAAGCACATAACTGTTTGTGTTATGATACAGTAGCAGTTTGGTCTTTCTATGCATTCCAAATTAACCACTGGAAAAACCTTGGAATATTGAAGTCTGGGATTATAGTAGTGAATAAATTGCAGATTTGTTGTAGTGATGTGTGGTAGATGCTAAAATATGTAGATTTAGTCTAAATCAGAATTAAAATAGTTGCACTCTATTGAAACAATGTGCTCTAAGGCTGAAAAGTTGTTTTTTTCCCCCAGATGTTCTTCTTGTCTTTGGTTGGTCAGATCTGTCTTTTTATAAATTTCCCTTTATTAAGTGCAGTCCTTTTGTTTATTGTATTTTAATGCAGTTCAAATGGCTGTGAGTCCTCTTGTCCGCAGACCTTGTGTTTTATCTCTAAGCAACTAAAAAAGCCAGTTTCATCTTCCAACTGCAGCAAAGTGGAAAAAGTTGTGATTTATTAGTTTTCCTAAAGTAGCAATTTCCCCTCGGTTTTGCTGTAAATCCCTTATCTCCCTTCAGGCTACAAGTGTAAAGAAGCAACAAGATGACCTCAAAAGGCAGCTTGTTAAGTAGCTGCTCAATCTTTTTGTTCTCTTTCCTATCTCTTTCTCTCTTTTTTTCCACCATCTGCCAGGTGTTGCAGCTGTGATTTTGCCACCACCAACATGAACAGTTTAAAGAGCCACATGAGGAGGCACCCTCAGGAGCACCAGGCTGTGCAGCTGCTGGAGCAGTACAGGTGAGAAAGAGCAAACGGGCACCCACGACGCACAGAGAGAGAGAGAGGATAAGAATGACCACTGGACCAACGAGGTGAGAATGAAGAGCTGGCAAAAGAAGCTGCAGCTTATCTCCACGTGGGTCTGAACCTGTGTGTGGACACAGCGGTGAAACAGGCTAGAGATTTGAGTAATGGCTTTCTGATTACAAGGTCAGTGGTTGGTTAGTTAATAAAATGAAATAGAGTGAATACTCCATTAAATATCCTTAGCCCTGAGCAAGCCACTGATTGCTGATTTCCACTTCACTCAGTACTTGTGTTGTATTTTACCATGATTAGCACTATGAAGCCTGGAGTGCCCATGTTCCTGTACAACACAAATGGTGAACACTTTGTCTGTTAAAGGGGCTTTAAGAGCTGCCTCATGCTTCTGGGAAGTGTCGCAAAGCCTCGTGTGCCCACAAACCTCTGTGATTATGTCACCAGTGTCGCGCCGCGTGCTAGCGGGCCCAGCCGGACCACTTCATTGTCCATCACTGTTCAAAAAGCAGCAGCAGTAGTTATTATTAGTATTAATGCAGTTTCACCTAATGTGAGACATTATTATTGGTGCACATTTGGACAATATTATAGCAGCACCACACAGTAGTCTGCTGAAGCGTTTTACTGTACATATGCTTTTCAGCACTGACTGGTTATGGACTTGATTTTCCTTTCACCTCTTTGCATCAATGGCTTGTATGATTAACCTGCTCTTGCAAAGTCATTTTCAGTGAGCAGTCATGGGGAAAATTCCTCATCCTAAATAATATTTCCTACTTCAAGAATTTAAATAGTTAATAAAGACATGATCCATAATTCTTTTCATTTTTGACAAATGAGTTCACGAGTGTGCTGTAAAATCCCATTTGTCTGTTTCTCAAGCTGCGTGTCTCATGTGGAGTCTTGAATTAGGATGATTCCTCTTGATAGAAAGTAGCAGAAGGATTAGTAGAACCTCAGGATGCATATTAAATCAACTTCGACTTGATCCGCTCTCTCACTATGTTGCTTGTTTTCCCCTCTTACTGTGGCTCCTTTAATTTCCCCCCTCTTGTCTTCCAGGTGCTCTCTGTGTGGCTACGTGTGCAGTCACCCTCCGTCACTCAAATCCCACATGTGGAAGCACGCCGGAGACCAGAACTACAACTACGAGCAAGTTAACAAAGCCATTAATGAGGCCATCTCCCAGAGCAGCCGGTAAACACATGAACTCATGTACAGTGGTTTCTTTCAGGTTTTTCAGGTTTCAGTGTTTTCACATAAAGTCACACCCTCTCACCTCTCCTCAGATGGTCTTTTGCAGGGGTTTTCAACTAAAAGTCCAAGAGGTCCGATCAATTCCCAGTCTAGATCTGCACTGTTACCAGGCAGAAGTTTTTTCAATAATTTTTTTTTTTTTTACGCCTACTGCCAAAATATGGGCTGAAACGTTTTATCCTCCCTTGTCTGCTCTTTTTCTCCTGATTGGCTAAAATGCAGCGACCACAAGGACCCACACAGCACTGCCATGATGGCCAGGCTGTGGCTGTTAAAAATCGTGTCAAAATAAGGTTTACTGTTTTAACATGTCAGTTTATTTTAAGATGCGTCTTCGCAGTGTGGACAGTAGTCCGGCAGTTCATTACCACTGGTCTGTGTGGTTTAAGTCTGGGCTTTGGTAGGGCCACTCAGGGACAGTCAGAGACTTGTCCTGAAGTCAGATCATTTGCAAGACTCAGTTAATGAACCATTACCTCAGTCTCAGGTCTCATGCTCTCTGGAGCACTTTTTCTTCAACTTCTCTGTATTTGACTGCATTCATGCTTCAACTCTAAACAGTCTCCCTGTCCTTGCTGTTGAGAAGCCCGTCTACAGCATGACACATGATGCATCATGCTTCGTCATAGGAATGGTATTAGCCAGATGATGAGTAGTGCCTGGTGTTTGTGAGTTCTTGGAGTTCATCAGACCCGAGGGTTTTTCTCCTTCGTGTTGTCAGACTCCATTAAATGCTGTTTTGGCAAATCCCAAACAGGCTACAGCCTCCATCTGACCACTGTACCACAAAGGCTGAGAGTGTTACTGCTACTGTTTGACCTTCTGCTAGGTTCTCCCATCTTTGCAGAGAACCTCCACTGGGTTCCTGGTCACCTCCCTGACCAAGGTCTTTGTCAGGTTTCTGATTTTGGTCACATGGCAAACTGTGGCAAGAGTCCTGGTGGATAAAAACTTCCAGTCAAATTCTAAACATTTCTAAAGAAAAACTTAAGCCAACAGGAGGCACCTGTACAAGGTCTTAATACTTCATAAATTAGATTTTCCACACTTCGGTTAAGCTAATAATAAAATATTAACTGCTCATTAAACTCTAGTTTGTGATTTTCTGAGCAAGTTTTATATGTTCTGTCAGAAAATATAATGATGTTGCACCATAGAATTAATGGATTATGGGCGGCAAGTCACATTTTAAATCCATAATCCAATACATGTCAAAAAAGTAAAACTATTAATTTGCAATTAGAAATTTTCAGAACTTCTGACACTGAACACTGATCTTCCTTAATAATTCCATTCTTTGTTTGCCTCAGAGCTCCTCACAAGTTGTCTGCAGTGCTGGAGGGGGTCTCGGAGCGCCCAAAGGATAAAGTAAAATGCCCAGCAGAACCACTCATGACAGCAGCAGCTGACCTGCCCGTGGACACTTCAGCACCCTCCACAGACACTTCTCAGTGGCCCAGTGAGTCCCCAAGCCCCCAGGGGAAGGATCATGCACAGCTCCCTTCCCAGCCCCTTAGCCAGCCACACCCAGGCCCTAGCATGGAGTACTGCGTGCTCTTGTTCTGCTGCTGCATCTGTGGCTTCGAGTCCACCAGCAAAGAGCGGCTCATGGAGCACATGAAGGAGCACGAAGGAGACATCATCAGCATCATCCTCAACAAGGAGCAGCAGCAGCTAACAGAAGCACAGCCGGGCCTCCGAACAGCTGAGTGACACCTGCCCTTTACATTAACACTGAGCCTGAGCTCTTTGATCCACTGCCCTCAAAACTATTTGTCCTTCTTTACCTCAAGGTGGTCTTGGTGGATTTTCAAGGTATAACCATTTCACTCATACCATTAGTTATTGACAGTTCTCAGAATGTTCTCTGCTCCTCTCGGCTGTGGTGTGAGGCTGCAGTTCAACACAGACACCTTGAGTGGGTGAAGGATTTTCTGTGCGGCAAGAGGATTTTTGAAAAATATTAAATATTTGTGTCAGATACTTTGACATTAAAAAGACACAAAAGGTGGCGCCAAGGGACAAACCCGAGCTCTGACCCAAGTTATATTGTTTTTTTTTAACTATACAGGGAGAAGTTCATACCTCACTAAACCACACAACCCCTCAGCAGAAATGGACGATTCACAAGTTGACTTATAAGGCAGCTCTTTTATTGCTACTGTAACGTATTTAATCTGACACAGTCGAAGACACGAGCCTTGTTAAGGATGTACACGCGCAAACTCACCAATGCCTAAAAGGCCCGTATCACAGCTTGAAGATGATTTAATATTTATCATTTTAGTTGTATACATGTTAGTTTCCGTTCTGCCAATTTAAAGAAGTAAGTGTTCATTTGCGTTTTTTGTTTGTTTGAGTGGCTGCAGTTTTACTTGTTGGATCGGTGTATGGACTCTTTAGGGGAGGAAGTTGTCAAAGGAGGAGTGGGCGTAGAAATCGTTTGACGATCGTTTCGTCAGATTCATTGGTTTGGGGAACGTTGATAAAAGGAATGATTAAAAAAGGGAAGTTAGCGGTTATTGTAATTGTACGGTGCCTACATATGTGAAAGCATATGACTCGGACACGCCTGGTTTTACTTGTGATCATGGTGCTAGGATCACTTTAATATTTGTTATTATTATTATAAAGTATAGCGTGTTTTTTATAGCTCATGCAGTTTATGTTGTGTATATATGACACTTTTATAACTATTACTCCATTTTTTTTGTTGTTGTAGTTGTCAGCGCTTTTAAAATACAAACTTTCTACTGTCGTACTCGGCTGTTGAAGCTCAAGAATGTGCTGGAAATACGAACACATGGACGTAAAAATAAAGTTTGGAAGGTGACTTTTTTCTTTTACGCTTCTTGGCATAGGCCTCCCTCCCGTGTCCTCTTCTAATTCCTACTGCTCTGATAAGAAAATCCTCAACTCAGCACAACGGAATGACGATGAAACCGTAAGGAAACAGTTGCAGGAAAAAAAGTGAGCGCTGATATCTCAAATGATGTAAAAAAAAACAACACTTGGATCAACACAAGGGATTGGAGTAAATGTCACCTCTCAACGAACAACCAAAATATTTGTTGCACTTTATTGTTAATTCGTGCCAGTCGTTCTGGATGCACAGTAAAAAAAAAAATAAATAGGCGATGGCTTCATGTTAATGATGAATGAAAACTCATCAAGATCCAAACACTTAGACTGAACATGAGGGTTATTCTTCTAAACCTGTCACTCAGGTCTCAAACCATCTACAGTTTCACGCAGTGCGGCAGCCCGGATCACACCGCGCCACACTAATTCATCAGTATGCCATCATGTTCCTTACGTCCACACAGACAGAAGCTGAGGAAATTAAGATAAAATGTAATATCCATAATTCATGCCCCTCTACTAGCGTGCCCTACACTTCATCCAGCTTACATAATATCTTGAAATCGTGTGTGTGTGTGTGTGAGACGAAGCGGATAAAACAAAATTAAATCTCTATCTCTAAGACCCGTTACCTGGCCTGGAATTCTCATTATCACAGCAGATAATTATTGTCTGGCTTTTAATTTACAATTCTGTGCAGCACAATTAAAGAAGATGGTGACATGCCTTTAAAAAAAACATGCATTTAAATGAGCAGTGAGAATTTAGGACTGGACTGAACACAACCATACAAACACTAACACACCACCCCAGCCCTCTTCTTTCTGCGGGTGATCATTCATCTCCAGAAAATGAATAAATGAACACTGCTTTTAGTCTCATACATTTAGCTGTTACTTGTATGATTTCATAAGCAGTTTGAAGAAATTTGGATGAACACATCATTTATAACTCACCTCTATCCGTTGCGTTCACTGCGCCTCTACAGTCTGTTTCTGTAAGGTTGCCTAAGCCCTGCCTTTATTTAATCTAAAATGCTTCATCATGGTTCTTCTCAGATGGATTGGGATGAGGATTATTGCATCTAATCCTCTACAAGCAGACAAGCGCAGCTTCCTGGTTCTACTGACCTACTGCACTTACAGTAGTTGTGAGCACAGACTTTTTCTTTTGCAATGAAAGATCATATTATTATTATAAATATAATAATACAGTGGTTTGCAAATAATTTAAAATAATATTTGATTGAAGATGGTACAAAGACATGTCACATGTGAAATTTTGTATTTCATGCCAGCTTGCCACATTTCAAAAAAGCTGAGACGGGTACTTCTTCTTCTTCTTCGACTTCTTCACTAAATTTCTTTCAGTGGGTGACAGCTCTGCAGGCAGGCCAGATTAACTCCTGGACTCTTTTACTACTGAGCCATTCTGTTAGAATACACGCAGAATGTGGTTTGGCATTGTGTTCCTGAAATAAGTAAGGCCCTCCATGAAAAAGATGATGTCTCTAAAACGTGCAGATATCAAATAGCATCCAAGGTACCTTGACACATGTGTAGGTCATACCATCCTGGGTGCTGGCTTTTGAACTATACACCGACAACAAGCTGGATTGTCCCTCTCCTCTGTAAGACACAGCGTCCATGATTTTCCAAGAAGAAACAATTTACACAATGTCCAAACTTCTTTTGGAAACAGTTGTAATATTCCGCTGACACTTTTCAGGAGGTTTGGTTTATTGAGTTGTAGAAAATAGGAAAAATGTATATTTCCAGATGTATCTTTAATATTCGGTGTGTATAAATGAATGGAAATGGTCTCTGAAGCTACAGAAAATAACTCCCAAACTGGACTAAACTCACTGAACTTGTTGGCTGTACTGTGTATGTGTTAATTGTTAATAACAGAATAACACCACCTTCAAATGCTGTGTTTTTCAGTTTAACCTTTACAGCAAACCAAGCACTGCTGTGTCGGGAACTAGTCACATAGCTCGGCCTTTTATACTGAGTTGTGATTACAAAATAGCTCGTGGCAACATTTCATATCAAAGAAAATTTGAGATATGTTTTTATTATTATTTTAAAGACAGATATAACTTCAAATAAAACAGTGTTAGAATTACTGTAAAGGTGAGCTGGGAAATGCTGTATATCACGTACCATTACACTGGCAGTAAGTGCATGTAGGTCAAGTGTGATTTAGGAGGCTGTATCCCATTTAGTGTCACAAATTGCAAAAGTGTGTCATCACAGTCAATACACGCTGCAAGCATGAAAGCAAGTATGTGTTTCTCAGTCATGTCTGTGACATTTCCTCCAGTCCATTTCACTCCACAGCTACAGAACCTCTCTTCAGCTCTTTGCCGGAACTTCAGTCAAATAACTAAATGTTCTAGCAACAGATGTGTTTTTTTGTTGTGAGAGCCCGTAGGTTTTGGCAGTTGGAGCAAAAAAAGTCAAAGTCAAAGCCACATTTTTAAAATATATAGCAGTTTGGGTGGATGTAGAAACAACAATTAACCAAGTATGTGAAACAGCCCTTTCATACATGACTAGTTGTTTTACCTAGTAATGAACTCAAACACTTGGTACTGTATTTTATGTATTCTTGTGTACATATTGTAGATGAATACTGCAGAACCTTAAAACTGACTTTTCTTTAAGATAAAATATATTTTTTAATGATCTTAAAAAAAAAAAAAAAAAAAAAAAAAAAAAAGATAAAACAGTCAGATTTTAAATTGAATCGTTGTCTGTTTAAAGCTAAACACAGCAGAAGAGTTGCGTGCATTCAAACCAAAGGAGACTGAGAGGATGTATAACATGTCCGTTCTGATGTGTGTTTTGACTCTTATTCAATTTTGTAATGGTGGTTCAACATGGAATTGTCTCAGACAGCAGTGTGAGGCTTGGTTTATGTTTATTTATTTTTAGAATGTCATAAGCAGTATTATGTCACTACTTTCCTATTGTATTTTTGGTAATAAAGACTCAGAACTAAATGACTTTGTCTTTGGTTTTGACTTTTTGCTATAACTTGTAGCATCTCTAAACTCGAAGGGGACCAAGTGTCAGGGGCCCATTGTTTGATAATCTGCGTCTGACCTATTTTCTTCCAAGCAAGCTCAGTTTGCTCTTCGCCTGCTACATCCCACCCTTGGTGGAAGGAAATGGTAACATACGTAGTATGTACACGTAACATAGTCTTCTATTCTGCAGGAATCTGCTTCCAGCCTTGTTCTGGGCACTTCATACTGAACTGTACACTGTACAACAACAAATATCTCATGAAAGGCATGAGATACAGTATGTAATGTGCTCCAGACCTGCACAACTTGCACACAGAAAAATGTTGTGAAACTGTCTTGTAGAAGTACAGTATTAGGGTTTCTCTTTGCAACATTACCACATGAGTGAGGCCTTGCTATTACACTTGAAAACCTTTTAAATTAATCCAAAGAACACCTCATTCCGTCGTTATGCAAGGTTAACATTTCATTAAATCTGTTGGACATACAAAGGAAGGAATGCAGTTGAAGCCAGAGCTTTTACTGTGTAAGCCTTTGTGGAAACTAGTTAGAAGTCTATTGAAGTGTACATGCACTACTGTATTCAAACACACAAATGTTTACATCCATGCAGTTTTTCAAAATACACACTATCTCAAAAACCTAAGGTCCGGCAGTGCAAGGATAAGACAAACTAGAACCTCCCTTTACCTCACACACATGCATAAACGTTAGCACCCACGAGCACATTCTCTTATTTTAAAAGAAGAAAATGTCTGTTTCTGTAATTCCTTTTTCTTCTTACATGAAACCCTTACTGCAATATTGATTTCTTTACAGGATCAAGTTTGCTACCTAAACTTCTTGAAGACCCAAAGTTGAGATCAAGGCAAAAATGAAAAATGAAAGGGGGTGAAGAGAGGGTAAATAGTTGGAGATAATCTAGAATCAATTCAAGGGCCTCTCATGGCTGTCCTGCTTTTCAACTTGTTTAATGGTAAATTCTCAGATTTCCTTGCTTTATCAGCTGTGTTTGGTGTTATGGTGGGAGGAAAAGGGAGGATTGCATTCCCTTGTTGGCTAAAGGGAGTCCGATTAGGCACACTAGGAGTGAAGAGGGTTATTTTTAATTGGTAGAAATATAAAGGAGGTAACAGTGGATCGTTTTCGACTGGTACCCACACTCGAGGGCTAAAGAGCCGGAGTCAAACAGACTGTTTTCTTGACAAATAATCCCTCATTCCCACACGTGTCCGCCCAATTTACCTGCTTGATAATGTGCACGCCTTTCATGTCAGCCCTTCCTCTCCCACTTGAGACGTTTGTTGCCTCGAGGGCGCTCGTCAAGACAGTACAGCTTGTGAATATTTCTGATTGATTGATTTGATTTCTTTGGGGAGCGGTCCAGTTCTGTTCCCCTGAGTGTGCAGGAGAGAAGAAAGGAAAATTTAAAGGATAAATCACAGACCGCCACGTGAACAGTTTCCACAAGGACTGTATGGACGCTGGCTGTTAATGACACTGTCTATTCAGGACACTGCTGTTAAATTTTTCCACTGTAATGTTTCAGTGCTATGGATAATTCTGTTCCCCTGATTGTAGAGGGCTGAAGGCAGAAGTCTCACTGATGGATATCTGGACACTGAGACAGTTTCCTCCTTGTATGTTGCTGAAACTCATATCTAAAGCATCCCTCTACCTTTAAATCTAAACCTCAAACATGTTTTAGGGTATTATTATTTCCCTCAATACCATAATTCTTTGCTCCTGCTGAGTCCTGCAGATTGCTTTTGTTGCAAGATGTATGATGCATGTTGATTTCTTCATTTAACTGTAATTTTGTTTAGATTTTCTGTAAGTATTGCTGCTGTTTCTGCCATTGTTCTTTCTTTAATTTCTACCCACCGCACCCCACCGTGTCCAGACAATAAACTAATAATGTATTCAGGGCTAAATGACCATGTTGTTCAACATTATCTTGAACAAACAGAAGGTATATACTGTTTTTTAGAGGCGCTTATATTAAATAAAGATTCTTTCAATGTGACAAAAAGTCTCTGTATCCAGAGGTATGAGAGAATATTGTGATCCCTTCATTTTTTGCATAGTTCAATGTGTATAGATTTGATTTATAACTCAATGTGACACATTTTTTGACATTGTGAAAATTTTATAAAAATCCAAAACATTATTTTTGATTGAGATGTGAACATTCACATGGTGGCAGGACGGAGAAAAAAGGTCTTCACATTAGTTAGTTTTCATTTGATGAAAATGTATAATGTCAGTGATAATCATATAAAAACATATTATGATATGCATGTTGAAAACATTTTGTACACTTAGGCTACTGTATGCCATATTCAAATCAAAACTCTCAAAATATCTCATTTCCCACATCTCTTGTTGCCAGTATCCCCAGTGAAGCTTCCTACTGATGTTCTGCAGATTATCTCATTCAAACTTGTAATAAAGACAGAAATATAATGTGGGCTAGCACAAAGAAAAAAAAAGAGATGGCAGTAGAAACCTGGATCTTTGGCAAAAACCATACTATAGTCTTTGAAATTCCTGATTCTTCTGAAGGATAAATGATGGATAGAAAATCAGTTATAGTCAAATAACCATTACAACCTTACTGTACAGATCAAGTTTAGTGTAGCTTTCAACAAAATATGCAGAGTTCTAATTGATCCATTCTCCCGAGTTGGCATACTAAAATATGACTGAGTTGGGTACTTAGGTAATGGAGAAAATTCAAGTGTTACATGTGAGCCCGCTCTCCCCTACAAATGTAAAACAGTTTACAATGTCTACCAGGAGGAAAATGATAGATTCTTCCAAAGATGTTGGTGGCAGAGAGCATTGTTTTATGACTGCACAGGCCATATCATATGATTCATATTTTTACAGTTATAAAACCACTCAGTGCCTCTTTATGATCTGTAACTGATGTCATATTACTCCACTAATTTATTTAGGTTCTCATTTAATTTGTGGCCCTAAATCAGAATATCAAGATAGTATCTCATTATTTTGAGTTTGTCATTATTTTGAGATAGCACTTCATTATTTTGAGTTAGTCATGATTTTGAGTTAGTAAATGAAAAATATTGAGATAATATGTCATTATTTTGAGTTTGTCATTATTTTGAGATAGTATATGAAAAATATTGAGATATTTCATTATTTTGAGTTTGTCATTTTTTGGGTAATGTATCTTGTTATTTTGAGTTAGTTATTTTGAGATAGTATCTCATTATTTTAAGTTAATCATTATTTTGAGTTAGTGTATGAAAAATATTGAGATAATATTTCATTATTTTGAGTAATGTATCTTGTTATTTTGAGTTAGTCGTTAATTTCACATCAGAGTAATGGAACAGATGAATAGAGGCAGCGTAATAAAAACTGTGTTTTATGTTCACAATTTCAGAACACTTTAGACTCATGCACACACAGAAAATGCGGTAGATCTTTTTCACAGCAACTAGGGCCTGCAGGGGCTCACATTTTAAGAAGGGCCATCTATCAGTATAGAACTTTGATTTGTATGGAAGCCCGTTTCCGCCACTGGAGTGAAAAAAAATGAGAACCTATCTCAAAATAATGACTCACTGACTAAAAATAATGGGATACTATCTCAAAATAATGACTAACACAAAATAACAAGATACTATCTCAAAATAATGGCTAACTCAAAATAACAAGATACAGATGAATCTAACGCATTTTAAAATCTTAAAACGCCTTTTTACCAAAGCGATATTCCTACGCTTTTATTTTGAAGGCAGGCTATGTTGTGTTCCGGTGTTGAGCCGTGGTTAAACCCGGTGCGGCGGTACGAAGCTGAGCGTTGAATATTAACGACAGGGGAGGAAAAAAAAAGATTAAAGAGAGCGCGAGATAGAGAGACGTAGAGAAAGAGCGTGAGAGAGAGGGAGGTAGAGGATAGCTGTCGGACCATCCTACCTATCCAACCAACCGCTGCTGTAGAGGAGGGTGAGGTTTCTAAATGTAACAGTTGCCGCTGCTCAAGTCGTTCTTGTCTTTGTTGCCGTCAGGACACAGAAAAGCTCGCGTGCATAGCGGGCGCGCGCCGTTATGCGAAAAATACACATTTTGGTGTATTGTGTAACGAGTTTACCTTATCGTACTATTTATGATGTTCCTCACTGTTAGCGTCACTACAAATGTCCCGCTTGATATTTTATTAGGCACTTGCCACATTTGCCGTTTGGCGTATCATCCGGCAGACATAACTGTTTTGTATGAACGTATTTTGCCGGTGCTGTCGTTATCGATAGATAGAATCTGACGTTTCACGTAACTGTGACAGCGACGTGACCAGGAAATGCCCCTGTAAGCAGGCCGGTCCACTCTATCTGTTAGTGTCCTACTGAATGAAAGGCAGATAAGCAGTGGCGCGGGTCGTTTTTGGCTTTGGCTCACATTGCTGTAATGCACACACGTTTTTTTTTGTTGTGTGTGTGTGTCGAGAATACATGTGTAATCAACAGACACACTGTCCATTTCTGGTTGCAGCGTTTCAGCATGACAGTCCTGCGTCAGAGGAAGGGCAGCAAGGGGAAGGAGCCCCCTGTTGGTGCAGAGTTTCAGTCCCAAAAGTCCAACTGTTGCACCGACCATCATCACCGTCATCATCCAGAGAGGATGTTACACGGTGAGTGAGCCAGTGTACCACCCAGTGGACTTTCATGCACAGTTTTTGGGCCCATTGACCATAGGGTGAGCTTCGTTGGCAGCCACCCAACCCCCCCACTGAAGTGTCTTTGAGCCAGATCCAGCTCCAGAGTCAGTATTCTGGACCTTCCCCTGACTTCTGACCTGTGGGTTGCAGAACAGGGACGGAGTTTCTCCGTGGGGTTTTAAATACTGTGTCACATTTTCAGAACTCTTTGTTCTTACACCTTTGATGCATATCAAGGCCAATTTTCATCCTCATGTCAGGACAAATGAAGTGAAAGCTTGCAAGCCTTTTCTTTCCTGCAATTGACAGATTTAGATGTGAATTATTGAAAAAAAATGTCAATGTCATCTGCATTTCACTGGTACCCACAGCACTGGATACCTCAAATAACAGCTGTGTTACAATTCAGTTTATTACCTACGACAGCATTTTAACAGACCGCAGCCATTCTAAATGTTAAGACATATCAAAGCCTTGCTGTGAAAAAGGTGTAATACTTCACAATGCAGAGACACATGAGACAATAGGCCTTTTGTGCAGCAGACAGTTTGACTTGTCATAGGAGGATAAGCAGAGGTGATTATAGAGAGCACAGGGTAAATGATGGCTGCGTTCTATTCAAGTGTATAGTAAGCCATGACAGTGTGACAGTGAAGCTGCCAGTATGTTTTTTTTTTGAAGGGCCTGTTGGGTGGTCAAATGAGTGTGTGAAGTAGTTACTCTAGCGTTCAAAACATCAGAATAATCACAAATACAGTGTAGACATTGTTAGACATTGTTAATGTTGTAAATGACTGTTGTAGTTTGAAACTGCTGTTTTTTGAATGGAATATCTACACAGGCCCATCATCAGCAAACATTAGTACTGTGTTCCAACGACATTGACAGTACTTATTTTATTATTTACACCTATGTTATTCTCACTGTGACTCAAAAGTATTTTCTGTGCAAAAGGCTTTTTGGTTGTTTTGACAGCAACAACGTAATGACACGTTAATGTTCCTGCAGGTGATTGGTCATGGGGGGCAATAATCTGGACGTCAGTTGGTTGGTCTGTATCTGTTGGTCTTGGCCTGTTGTGTTGCATCTACGTTGCCACGCTACATGAGAACGACCTGTGGTTCTCCAACATCAAGGTAAAGGGCCTTCGCTGCTACGATCTTTAAGAGAGGTCATTTAAATGTCATTTAAATTAAAACATTTGGTTTTTCTATTCTCACAAGTCAGTGGCTGCTGTCTGAAGGCCTGACAACAGCAGTTTGCTCTCAGTGTCTTAATGTTCCGGACCGACCAATAACAGCTTGAGAAACTAGTCATTCATATCTCTGGACCTGAGCCATTAGCAGTCAGTTAATGACATTGATTGGAACAATTTAGTCAGTGTAGAAAAGTGCTGAAACTGCATGAAGCCAGTTCACAGTTACAAAAAAAAGTCACCGCCTGGATTTCACTAAGCAAACAGCTAAAAGCCTACCGTTGGATAACTACTGCAGTTGACAACACAATGGGGTCAGATGACTACCTGAATGTACTGAACGACTAGGTTTTTCCATCAATGCACTTTTTCTTCTCTGATGGCATAGATATATTCCAAGGTGACAATGCCAGGATTCATTGGGCTCAAACTGTGAAAAAGTGTTTCAGGGAGCGTGTAACATCATTTTCACGCACAGATTTGCCACCACAGAGTCCAGACCTTAACCCCACTGAGAATCTTTAGGATGTGCTGGTGGAGACTTTACGTAGTGGTCCGATACCATCATTAACAAAAGATCTTGGCGAGAAATGAGCGCAGCTCTGGATGAAAATGAATGCCGTGACATTACATAAAATTGTGGAAATGGCACCACTGAGAATGCGTGCTGTAATCAAAGCAAATTGCGGTCCATGAAATGTTAGTGTGTGACTTTTTTTTTGGCTAGGCAGTGTAATAGTAATGTGACCACTCGTAACATTGGAGTTGAATGACCCAACAACTAAACTTCATAATATGTGTTGTTTTTCTCCTGCATTAATTACACGTGTGGCAGATTTCAGCTTTCTGAAGGGGATTTTGTTACTTTCTCTTTATACCACAATGGAGTGAAGTAGTGCTGCTGTTTCCTTGTGTTGGAAGATCTGGGAATGTTTAAAATACATGGACTCTTGTATCAATTTTGTGAGGCTCTCGTTACTAAGCAGCACACATGGCTGCATTGACGTATATGACACGTTTCTATGGAGGTTATCAGGATTTGACATCCATGTGTGAGACTCATCAGCCACATCACAGATGTGCATATTTAGGGATGGAAAATTTCTCCCCGTTTGAACTTTATAAACCTAGGAAAATCACTCACATTTTCTGCTTATCACAGGAGGAAAAGTAGCTAGGAAACCTGCCAATCAGACACATCTCATCCAGTTTTTTCCCTAAAATGGCCTGCAAACACGTCACAAACACTTCGTCGTTAAATGCGATGATTGTTTTTCCATGCACTGCAGATGACTGATTTTCAAGCCCATTAAATGAACCACACGAAGCCCCGAAACACCAGGGTGATTGTTGTCGTTTTTAGAGTCTGTTCAGTGTTGTGCAGCAGCAGAACATTGTGCCCTGCCAGATATGATGTCATTTTTAAGTCACCCTTTCAAAGCCTCACAAACAATCTGGTTTAGGTAAACGGACCTGTCAATAACAGATTTTGAACAGGTTGTAAGACAGAACAGATGACCCTGTCAGAGTCATAACTGGCGCAAAATGTAAATGAACATTATTGTTGTGTGTTGTTTCTGCCTTATTTAGTGGTGCAGTAAATCTTTTTTTTTGGTAGATGAAGGAGTCAACTGAGGGAAGGCAGGCTGGTGTGGCTGGTATTAGTCTTTTGTTTGCATGTGATACTGCAGCACTGTGAGATGACTTTTAGAATAGAAATGTTTTTTTAATGTTTGTATCATAGCTATGGGTGTAAAGTTTAAAGGTCACATTGCAGTAATGCACACACGTTTTTTTTTGTTGTGTGTGTGTGTCCTGATTCTAATAATTGTGGGGTTTGGTGGGTGTATTTGCTTGGCCATAATCTTTCACCATAGTCAAGCCATGTAACTTGGGCTACATCAGTACAAACCACAGTCCGACCCTCACCTCACCTGCTAGCAAGCACAGTAACACTAGCTGAAAACTTGCAATGATCCAATAGTTCTACAGTGGACATTTATTGCATTAAATTATTTAAATAAATAATAAAAACTTTACATAAATATCTAAATGGTGAGCTCAGACTTTTCTAAATCTGCTAGAAAGTTTGAGTTTGTCATTTTGATGAGGGCTGTGCTCACAGGGGATAAACATAGCAGATAGCAGAGATATACGTACATATCAGTCCAGATTTTAAAATGATCCTAGACACAGGTCAGACTTTGCTATTTGTGAATAACAGAAAAGAGACTAAAGAGTCAGGTAAAACAAGTAAGCAGGCAGGCCCTCGCAAGTCTGCGACTCAGATTTAGTCTCATTTATTGGCAGCGACTCGCTGTGCCAGCCAGCTGCTTCATCTGCTTCTCATGCAAATGTGCAATGCGTCTTGACCCAAATAGAGGCAATCTACACAGGATAATTTGTGAGTGTTTGTCAGAGGGAGGACAAAGCAGCACATCCAGGTAATTGAGTGGACACAGTTTGTGGTCCTGTGCTGTCTTTTTTTTCTGTTACTGTGTGTAGGTGAAAGGAAGAGGCTGACAGATGCTTTCATTCATAATAAATGCAGGTCACTTTACAGGCCTGGTGAACATTTCCCTCAAATGTTCCAATAAAAGTGGGCTCCTGGCTGACATCATCACACACTACTTGTGTGTGTATGAACTGTTTCCTTCTGTTAATGCCATCAAAGCCTCTGTATAAGAACATGGTCACACAGTTCTGGCTAAATCAGAGTATTTGGTGTGAAATCGTGTCCACAGCAGCACATTTAAACTGTAGCCAGGGTGTTTAGATCCACCACATCCCGTACTTGTTCAGGTGTGCGGTTCTGAGAAACTGTTTTTGACCTTCTTACACAACCTTTCTTCTTTCAATTGTTACACAACTATTTGTGGCAAAATGCGAACAAATGAGGTCACTGTCTGAAAATGTTGTGACGCTATCCCCATATTTGAATCCTGTCGTTCCAAATGGGAACAAACACTTTATTTGCAGTGTGCTTGGATAGCAAATTGCACAAGTTAACAGTTTTTGCAATGTAATGCCAGCCAGTCTTCAGGTTTATCTACTCTGGAGGACAGATTTTTTTTTTTTTGATATGGAGTTCAGAAACTGCTATCTCAGTGAACAGAGGCCCATCTTGGGGGCTAAAATGAACAGAAACATTTATTTGGCCGATTTAGTGAGGAGAAACCCTAAATCCTAAGCCCACATTCAACGCATGCAACAAAAAACGTTTGCAAGCCGCTGCAAATGGTGTAGAGTACAGCTAACACACTGTGGAGACACTTGTGGCTATGCCAGCTGAAGTCTGTGACCTTAACTTGAACCACTTGCTGTTGCTCCATCACTCGGTGGAGATGATATATTTAATAACCTGCCCTTAAAGACCTGTGTGTGTCTCTCTCTCTCTCTCTCTCTCTCTCTCTCTCTCTCTCTCTCTCTCGCTCACTCACTGTCTCAGACTCACACACATGCACTCTAAAGTGTCTCCAGGTCAAGTAGGATGTAAATGCCTATGAAACACACTGGAAAGTCATTTGTGAGTGTGGGAGTCCTGCCCGCTTGGTGTTGGTACTTTTTGGTTGTTGCTGCCAGACGTGACCGTATGTGACTGGCGGTACTGTAGTGTTGGCAGTGTGTGGAAAAACTGTGGCAGAAAGGGAACTTTTTTTTTTTAAATGATCTCTAATGTGGTTTCCTCACCCAGTGTGTTGTTGAGGGAATGTGGTAGCAGTGTTAGCCTAAGGTTCTGGAGACTTTATTATCAAGTTCTTCTTGCACCTTTGCCTTTTCTCTCTTTCACGCACACACACACTTATAATGCTTATTATCACCAGACCCTCACTTACACATTTAGCCAGCTGGCTTAATCTGGTCTCTTAAATTCAACAGGTGTGAAGTCATGTCCATGTCGGCCCCAGTTTATTTCAGACATGGGATCACTGCTTAACGCTGGATCCAGATCTAAAAACCATCAGACAAATGTTTCCTACATTTTCCGAACAATGTGCCAACATGGTCCACGCACTGTTCCCCACCCCCACTGAATTTTTTTCTGTATGCATGTGTGTTTTTATAGACACAAGGTCACCAGTAGTCACTACTCTTTTTTCCCCTCCCTCTTGCTGCTCCAGTTATCTACAACCCAATCTTGTAGTTTGCAGACTCTCTGTGGCTCACTGTTTTATGTTTGCTTTTCTCTTCGTACTCAGTAGTCGATTTGTGTGACGATTGCTTTTTATTTAGAAGTCTCTGTAGGAGATCAAGGGAGGTAGAGGCCCATGTTTGAGCTCTGGAAGACATAAAGCAGACGGGAGATGGAGCAAGGCCAGAGCTGGACGGGTTGTTGAAGCACCGCATCGAAGGGATGGGAGTTATTCAGAGACGAAGAGAAGAAATGGTAACTGAGAGAAACAGAGAGAAGAGGATCAGTGCCTTCTGAGAAGCAAACTAGGTTTCAGGGTAATGAGCAATGTGTGAACTTGTTAACTAGGCATATTCTCTTTGACCTTAATTTAAACTGAGGATTAGCCATCTCATCAGAGTTCTTGGTGAAAAGCCAAGGCTTGTTTTGCCTCCGGCAAACTCAAAAGAAGGATTGGGAAAGGAAACTAGCTGCTCATTCCCTCGGAGAACGCTTTGCATTTTTCCTTTGGCAAGGCAAGGAACTTGAAGCGATTAAAAAGCTAATTTATTTGGACTGACTTCAATACAAGAAAAACACACCACATTTACATTTATTGCTGTAATGGATTTGGATCAGTTCTATAGCACAACCCGTGCTGTTTATCTACCTGGATTCAACTCATCAGAGGATCCAAGAACTTATTGAGAATCTCCGTCTTATCAGGCAATGGAGCTTCGTAAAAGAGTAAAGCTGAGCGAGCTAGAAGATAATTTGGGCCTTTCACAGGATGCTCCTGCTGTAAAGTGGAGGACAGCAAGATCTAATGCCACACTTGAGGGGGTTCGAGGGGAGGTTTCTCTGCTCGGGGGATCCGGTATTTGCTCCGGTTCAGACGTTTTACTGTGTTGTCCTTGGCAACGGTGCGTTTCCATGGCGTCAGGGTTGTTACTGGCTGGGCTGCTGGCTCTGACTCAGGCCTGGTGTGTTAATGCCATACATGAGAATCTGCTATGGTTCTCTCAGCTCACGGTAGGAGTTATCACTTGTAATGTTGATACTGTTTTAACTTTAACCTTATACTGTATAAGGCAAGGACATTGCTCAGAGTAACAACCTGAGGTGTATCACATCCCTCTTTTTTTGTCCTTGACTGTTATGTGCCAGCGAGAGCATTGTTCAAAGCAGCTACTGTATGCTACACAAATTTCTGCCACGTTGTTATTGTGATTTCAATCTGGTTACAGTCAGAATAGTTCAATTCATGTAATATCAATTGTAATGAATCAATCTGCATGTGAATAAACAGTAATTGTAAAAACATTATCTTCCCTTGGAAGTTTACACCTTTTTTATATGTTTTTAAATTCAATTCGCTGTAAAACATTGTTTTACACTGATCAGCAGAAAAAGTTTCATGCGAGTTTAAAGTGATAACAGATATCTACATAAATCATCACTGATGCAGCCAGTTAGAAGTCACACAGTTAGTTAAATCACTTGTGTTATGTGAATGTGTATTAAATCATTGTAGTAAAAATATACCAGTATCTGGAAGGTCCAGCTACTGGTGAATCAGCATCCTGGCCAAAAAACGACATGCAGACAAAAGAACACTCGAAGCAACTGTGTGAAAAGCATGAGTTAGGGGATGGATATATGAAAATTTCTGTTGAAGTGTGATTAAATCCATCATTAAGAGATGGAAAGAGTATGGCACAAAACTGTAAATCTATCTAGAACAGCTGCCCTCAAAAACTGAGTGCCCATGCAAAAAGGCAACTAGTGAGGGAGGACACCAAGACATCCGTGACTTCTCTGGAGAAGTTACAAGCTTCTGCAGCTGAGATGAGACTGTGCAAACAACTGTTGCCTAAGTTCTTCTCCAGTTGAAGCTATATGGGAGAATAAAAGAGAAATAAGCTTATAATAAATGAACATAAGATATGGGGAAAATTCTGAAACCAACTGGAAGAAGCTCCTATTATTTGATGAGACCAAAATTCAGACTAGACGCCATGTTTGGCGTAAACCAGATGCTGCACGTCATCACAAGCATGCCATCCCGCATGTAAAGCATGGTGATGGCAGCCTAATGGCCCTGGAAGGCTTATAAAGGTAAATGAAATTCAGAATGTTATAGGGAAATTCTGAAGGAAAAGCTGATGCCGTCTGCAACAGAACGGCAACATGGGAGAAGATTTGTTGTCATGCCAGAGTAATCAGAATTCTCCGGGAGAAATCCACCTGGGGAAATCCGGTAATCCCCCTACCCCGATTACGGTAACCAGATTTCCTGTTTACTTGACGGTAAGCAGCTTACTTGAGAAAGCTGTTTGTAACCCGGTTACTTGACTGCATGTAAACGCAGTGGATGTTAATGTTGGCCAAGTCAAAGTCCAGACCTCACTGCAGTTAAGAATTTGTGGCTGGAGTTGTAAAGTGCTGTTCACTCACGATCCCCATGGAACCTGAACCTGAGTAGTTTTGCAGAATAGAATGGGCGGAAAAAATTGCTGTGTCCATACGTGCAATGCTGATTGAGACCTATCTGAAAACTCTCTCTATTGATTTTACACTTAGGACTGACACTATACTTCCAGTGTCAGTCTTCAACATTTTGTCCTGTATGGGCGCATGTTGTACAGAGGCGTTCACTGCCTAACAAGTGAATACTAATCCTGGAGAAACCATGTGAAAGAGTTTCATCTTAGTCAAACACAGCTGTAAAAACTATTTACAAATGGAAAATGATAGAAGATGATTTACTTAATATTCAGCAGCTGGTATTTAAATGTTTGCTCTGTTTTTTACCCCCCAGTGGAACAGTAATCATCCGTGGCAAGCTAGAAATCTCTTGGGAAGACGTCCTCTAAATACACACACACACACAAAAACTGTGTCACCTGTCTCATTGTTACTGTTGGGGATTACGAATGTATTAGCTGAGTTGTCGCTATATCCCATGTTTCTGTCATGTCTTGCTAGGATATGTGTTTTTCATATTACAGAGGAAAGAAGTGCTTGCTTTCATGTAACCAAATTCCCCTTTTTGCTTCCAGGAAGTGGAGCGGGAGATCTCCTTTCGGACAGAGTGTGGATTGTACTACTCGTACTACAAGCAAATGTTGCAGGCCCCATCCATACAGGAAGGTACACGTACACAGTAGCCTGAGAAAGTATCGTGACCCCTTTACTTTTTAAACAGTTTACTGTCTTTTTGACATATTTTCTACAGTTGATAATGAGGAAAATGTACTAAAAGCATAAAAAATAGACAACAGATTTTTGCTCGATATCAGCTTGTCAGTCATCTCCACAGTGGAAATATTACAGAAACCAGTGATTAAAAAAAAATTTGCGCTGCTCCTAGTGTTTGGTAAGGACATCACCTGACACACATTAAATTACGCAGTGCGACACCGCTGGTATGTGTTGCCCTTTAGGCTCATGGTAATGTAGCTCTCCTGTTCTTTATTAGATATTGTGGAGGTTTACATCCCCCCAATTAACCTGTGAAAGTTCATCCTAGAAGTCTTAACTTTTACTTACTATAGTTTGAAACATAGTCTTCTTATATCAGAACAGCCAGTCTTGATAGGGGACAGATACACTAGATAGCTGTCTGTGTACTCTTATTGTGAGGACAACACCTTTTTTCCACCTAGACCAAAAAAATCATTGCAGTTTCTTCTGATACACAGTCTGGTCTGTGGGAAATTAGTCCTAATTATTTTGTTCCCATTATCATGTCAAATTTGTAGTTGGAAACTAGCTTAATTTCCCACTAAGGCAAATCACTGAGCTCTAAGCTAATTAGTTGACGAACTGGCTGACCTCCCTTTCTGTCTTGCTCTGTGTTTGCTTCTTTCCCTCACACACGACACGCATAAAAATATGAGACCGCACTAGCTTGTTATGCAGAAACTACAGTAGTTTTACTTGTTAAGTTTAAATGAGGAGAGAATGATAGGAAGCGAAGGAAGAATGGAGTGATGTGATAATGGACATAAGAATAAATGTGAAAATAACAGATTGTGGTGGAAAAAAGGGGAAGAAAATAGGTCAGAGAAAGGAAGGCGGGAGGGAAGAAAATGGTGCAAGGAACTGAGAAAAAGAACAACACAGAAGAAGAGATGATAGGAGAGGTATGAAGACAGAAGGGTAAGATAAAGAGATGCAATAGGTAGAAGGGATGCAAAGTGAGGGAAGGGAAGACAGAGTGAAGGAGGAAAGTAAGGGAATTAAGAAAAAAAAACTGACAGTTAAAAAGAAAGAGATAAACTTAATGAATGAATGCGGAGTGTGCCGTGTGTGGGGATGGTAATATGTACTTTGTTTATGGAAAACAGTGCTGGGTTTTATGGTCTTACATGGATCAAGAACTCAGCAGGGATCAGGCTGACATATCCCAGCCTGCAGCACAAACTCAGCTCTCTGTTGCTAGTTTGATGTCACATTTAGTTTCAGTCAAACCAGACACACAGTAATGATACTGCACCCAGTGCCCCATTTGGAATAATAACACCAGTGTGTGTATAAGCTATTATGACACAAGTAATAGTCTTTTTATATTATGGAAATTCCCATTGTATGATAATTGTGGTTTATTTCTTCTTTTAGTAGATTTTGCTACTACCTAACACCCAAATCAGAATAAACATAAATAATCCCTTAAAGCTAAACCAGCTGATTTTTTTGTCCACTTGGGGGCAGCAGAAACAAGCAGTGCAGACAGGTATGTTCACAGTTGCCTGTTGAATGAACACATAGGACATATGGACACATTATCATTCATTTGAAGGCGTCTTTGTGGCTAAACTTGTAAGCCATCAAATCAAAGCACTCCACAGAATAAGGCTGAATGATTAGTCGTTTTCAAATCAATATTGCAATTACGCCGAGCGCTATTTTCACATCTCAAAAGGTGTGATTTAAACATTCAAGTGCTAGAGATTCTAAATCATCAGAGAAGCAGAAATTGCATGACAGTAGATGAAGAAAGTTGAAGACACAAACAAGTTTAGATCTGGTGCTGTTGGAGAAAATGTCCTTGGCAGAAGCAAATCCCAATGTTAACAAGCAAGAGACAACATTAGTGTCAAAGCAAAACATTTTGTTGTCCGTCTGGAGTTGAACGTGTCTGGCTAAAGTATTCTTTTCAGTGCTGGGTTGGCCTTCCTACTATCATCTATAGCTTGTTTTGAGTGAAAAATAGAGAATCACATATTAAATGGCAATCACAACATTGCTCTAAAAAAGTCTATTATTTTTGCATACAGTGCTGTGAAAGAAAGTATTTGCCACAAATTTTAATATTACACAAAGATAACCTGAGTAAATACAAAATGCAGTTTTTAAATGATGATTTCATTTATTAAGGACTAAAAGCTGTTCAAACCTGCCTGGCCCTATGTATAACTAATTGGGAGAGTTGCAAGGCGAAAGGCACTGCTGACCAACAAGGCACACAAAGGCTCATCTTACATTTGCCAAAAAAGACTTTTGGCAAATATGAGACAGAAAGTGAACTTTTTGGAAGGTGTGCGTCCATCTAGCGTAAAAGTCACACAGCATTTCCTAAAAAGAACATCATACCAGCAGTCAAGCGTGGTGGTACTGTGATGGTCTGGGGCTGCTTTTCAGCTCCAGGACCTGGACAATTTGCCATAATTGATGGAACCATGAATTCTTTGTTCTGCTGGAAAATCCTGAAGGAGAATGTCCAGTGATCAGTTTGTGACCTCAAGCTCAAGTGCACTTGGATTATGCAGCAGGACAATGATCTAAAACACACCAGCAAGTCCACCTCTGAATGGCTAAAAAAAAACAAAATCTAAATGGTTTTGGAGTGGCCTAGTCAAAGTCTGTACTTAAATCCAATTGAGATGCTGTGTTATGACCTTAAACAGGTCATTCATGCTTGAAAACCCTCCAATGTGGCTCAATTAAAACAATTCTGCAAAGAAGAGTGGAAAAAATTCCTCCACAGCGAAGTGAAGTGATGTGTTCATCACTATGAGTAACTGTACATCCCTCAGTAGTCATCCATTGTTACCAGTTAAAATAGTCCTTGAAATGTTTTGAGAATGTAGAACAAAGCAGTACAACAGAATCTGTTTTTTCACTAATCAAAGGAAGTGATATTTGAGGGCTTTTAAGGTTGAATGCACTTATGGGTCCAGACATCCACTGAGCTTTGAGCAATTAAGGAATTAAAGTCAAGCAGAACAATGTGTGGTTTTAGTGCTCGACAGAAATTTCAAACACTGTTATTATTCTTAAATAACGCCATCCTCTGTAAATGAGCAAAGTGAACTCTGAGAACAATTCATACCTCTTCCTCCCTGGTTTTCACGAAAAGTCAGTGATAATTTACAGTCTGTGCCACTTTTGTTGTGAGTGTGTGTGTGTGTTTGTGTGTGTTCCTAGGGCTGTCAGGTTTGATCCATGACAACTTGACAGAATCCAAGAGGACCATTAATCTCCTGCAGCGAATGAATATCTACCAAGAGGTCTTTCTCAGTGTTCTCTACAGATCGTTGCCTATACAGGTAGTGTATCACTCAGCTGTCAGCTATTTACAATTGCCTTGTAAAATATCAGAGATCAGAGTAATAACGGTCACTGCTGAAACATGAGTGGCAGCCTGTCATTTTAGCACATGAAACAAAGCTTGAAAAATGTAAAAATATCACACTCCTGTATTTAGATTTTTTTATTATTATTACACTTCACTGTCCATTTTATCATTACTGTAATGAATGACAGTCATATTAGGAGGCTGTCAGGCATTTGCAGTTGGTGCTGTGGCATTCTACATTTCGGTCTTGTAGCTGACATGGCTTGGCACACTTGCGCTTGTTGCACTGGTGGAAGAGGTCCCTGTATTGGCATATCAATTAAGCGAAAAACAGCTACTTAACTCCGTCAGTGATCTCACTATGTGACAAGAACTATTCAGGCCAAACTTTGAAAATGCCACAGTACTCCTGAGTGCCTGAGTCAGTCACTGTCACTAAACTCAACTCCCTGTCTGTTCAGTCTAATGAACTAATGGTTTCCGTGTGTGTGTGTGTGTGTGTGTGTGTGTGTGTGTGTGTGTGTGTGGTCCAGTCGTATCTGGAGCCAGTGTATTTCTACATTTACACTGTGTTCTCGCTCCAAGCGGTGTATGTGATTGCTCTGTACCTCACAGCATGGCTCCTGTCTGGCTCCTGGCTGGCTGGTACACTCACTGGGGTGTGGTACATTCTCAACAGGTTGGTAATACCTGCGAGTTCATGTGTATGAATGAGACATTGAAAGGCAGGGGGTGTTATTCCCCTTTCAGATTCTCATTTGACTCTGTAAATGTACACGTGAGCACAAGATGGGATTTTTTTTCTATATGACTTTTCTGCCCATAGTTTAACATCTGAGTGAACTGTTTTAAAGTTACTGTCATAAGCTTCCAATTTTAATACATTTATATCTTTCTGCATCACTTTTCAAATTTGAATACTGTGTATAAAAGCAGCCAAATTATCAGATTCAACATGCACAAAGTCATCTTTAAGACAGCAAAGCAGTAAAGGTCAATAAATTCAGATTTCTTAAACATTTTAATGAGCTACTTGCCTGAGCAACTAAATTATGTCAATGAGCCAGTTTTCGTAGAAACCCCCCCCCCCGTGGTTCAGTAAACGAGAAAATCGTCCTAAAACAGCAGGTCTGGCTTAATTTTAATTCATGCCAACTGCTTACAGCATGAAAATCCATGAAGAGTGCTTCTCCTACAACAATGATCACATGACGGATGATAATTGGACTGTTTTATAATCTGTAGACAAAGCTAGGCTGGAAGTTTCCCCATTTCCAGTCTTTGTGACCTTTATAGTTGTCTTTAGCGTGAGTGAATGTTTTTGCATTGCTTGGCGTCGTTTTTGGGGGTGTGCCAAAAGCTAAGATAAGTTCAGAAACCCTGCTGGCATTTTCCGTGCTCTTCCATTCAGATCAATAGACAGGCGTAACTTCTGTGGTGACCCCTGTAAACTGTAAAATGGAAGGTCGCAGAAAGAGCAGCAAAGAGCAGCCATGATCAAAAAAGAATATTAGTATTTCACTTGAAACTCAATCAAACCTTATTACAAAGCTTCTCATTAGTTTATACTTCAGTAGTTAGCTTTGAGGAGAATCTTTTTATTATCATTTAATTTTAAAAATGTATCTCCATCATGCATCTGTCTCTCCTCATCTCATGCATCATCCGTCCTTCACTCACGCTCTCCCCTCTTCCAGGGTAGACACAACTCGTGTGGAGTTCACCATCTCCCTCAGAGAGAACTGGTCTTTGCCTTTCCTAGCACTGCAGGTCACTGCTATCACCTGCTACCTCAGGCCGCAGCTAACCGCCTTACAGCAGGTACATCCGCACACACACACACACACGGATCAAAGCTGTTGACCATCCTCACTAGACAGATTGGCCTTGAATAGGCACACCCAACCCGCCTGCTCAATATTGTAGCATCTCTGAGCGAGCGAACAGCGCAGCAGCAATGAGTTTAGATGTCATTAGTATCCAGTTCAGGAGTCTAAGCCCGGTGTGTTTGTCTGTGTGCTTCCCCTCTTAGAAGGTGCTGGTGTGGCTGATGTACGTGACGACGTTCTGTTTCTGTCTGACGTGGCAGTTCAACCAGTTCATCCTACTTGTTCAGGCTCTTGTCATATACACCCTGGACTGTGTCGACCTCCTAACAACTACACAGGTATGGACAAATATTGAATTGGCCACTAATGTGATTGCATTATAATAATAGATGGATATCAAACTCTAAAATATTGCACATTTAGTTGAATGAAAATTGCTTGCAGAGCTCATAAGCCAAAAATGTTTTCTAGCATCTGGGTAGATTGGTGCACATAAGTGTTTGTCCTTTTGGCCCTGCCTGCACAGCCTCACTTGTTCCACAGTCTTATGTAGGGACATGCACAAAGATGGAACTTACTTACTGAAGGCTGTGGGAAAATTTTAAAGAACCTGCATGGATTCAAAATTTATTATAGAAAGTAAAACCTGACCTTGGTCACAGTCATCATTCGGTCACAATTATTTTTTACCCGTGTTGTCAGGTATTTATACACTGCAGACCCAAGGGAAGTATATTCTTCCTTGCTGGTGTCTGCACTCACATGTCATAGAGGGTACAGAATGATATCAACCAAGGACTGCCTTTTGTTTGCCTTTATTTTGAAGGAATACAGTTCAGGATTTAAAACACGGGGTGTTATCTTGTTAGGGCTGACATCATCACACTTTGCCTGTTGTATATGTGTGTGTGTGTGTGTGTGTGTGTTTCTCTAGGTGACCACTCTGTACCTTGTTCAAGTGAGTGGTCTGCTGAGTGTGTGGCTCCTCCAGTTCTGTAACTCCATGATATTGGGGTCACTGGTCCTGAGCTTCATCGTGGCCGCGCTCTTCATCAAACACTGCCAGGTTAGTGTGTGTGTGTGATGAGCGCAGAGAATAAAAGTGCAAGTTTGAAAACAGTAAAGGAAGGAACTGACAACATAGACATTGAATATAACACTATTAGTATATTTTTCTCACAGAGAAAGATCCAGACAACAGCAGAGGTTTGTTTACAAAACACAGATGGATGATTTAACCTGCAGTGATATGGTGAGGCCTGTGCCAGTCAGTTCTGCAGAGGATGATTCCAATTTGTATGCGGTTGACACATGTTTCTGTTAGGTCTAAATGTAATTTAGTTAAATCAGATCTTATCACACGAACAATTACAGAAACATTTAATGTGACAGGAGGGAAGAGTAGTGGAGAGAAAGATGGAGGAAAGTTGAGAATTAGAAATGGGGGTGTAGAGATTTCGTTTTTTTGGTTTGAGATACTATAATTTGTGCATGTTCTAATTCTGAAGTGGTTTATTAAAAACAGGCATGTACAGTATATAACATTCTGATATGTTGTAAAAGTGAGGATTTGATATGCACAGCTTTTGCAAATTGACAGCAGTTCAATCATGTTGCACAAGCAAAAAAGAAAGCATCATTTAGTAATGTAAACTAGCACAATATCACTTTTTGGCACAAACATTTCAGGTTAGAAAACTTTGTTGGCTTAAATGGGGAAAAAAAGGACAGAAAATGGTCTCTAACACATGATGATGGTGAAAATGAAAAATTTTAAATTCCTATCTTGTATTTAGTTCTAGCTTTCAAGGGATGTGAGCAAAATACTAGTTCTGTTATATGAGCTAATATGGACTTAATTTAAAAGATTGAGTTTAAAGGGTTAAAAAAATGATGGAAAAATAAATCCAGATTCAGTAAAATCACCAGATTTGTCTTAAAATGGTGACAGTGCACACATTTTATAAATCATTTGTTTTGTTTTGTCTGTACATGATATAGTGACTTATTAAAAACTCTTGCTCTTGACTTCAAACAGCCAAGATATGAGACTTTCTCCCATCACTACGTTTAAATGTATAAAGAGGCTTATTGTAACTTTTCCCCCATCTCTTGTTGCTCTCTGCTCATCTAGTCCGGTCTGAAGTCAGGAAGCCTGCTGGTTCGTCTGGGCAAACTGCTTCTCCACACTGCCATGGTTCTCCTTCTCACCGTCATCATCAATTACCTGACCAAGGTGCTTTTCTTCTTCCTTTGCTCCCGTCGTTTCTTTCTCATTGCTTCCTACCTGTGTCACTCCTCTTACCTCCTTTCCTCACCGTTTCCATCTTTTTTTTTCTTCCTTCTTCATCTTCTCTTATGCTCTTGCGTGTTTTCTTTTCACTCTCCTGCTCCTTTCTTCTCTTCAGACCTATATTTATATTCTTCTTCTGCCTCTCTCCTCTTTGCTTTACTCCTCACTTTTCTTATCTTACTGCTGCTTCACTCCCCTGTTCTCTGTCCTCCTCCTGCATCTAACATTCATAAATATGAACTCACCTTATGATCTCAGCTCAATTTATTTACTTATGTGTGTGTGTGTGTATGTGTGTTTACAGAAAGCACTTCAGCTCAGGTCAGACGAACACATCTTTAAATTCATCAAGTCCAAGTTTGGCTTCGGCCCGACGAGGTATGATCACATGTGCACACACACACACACACAAACACATGCACGTAGATTCATGTGCTTCTGTTCTTGAACACAGAAACGCACCACTCTTATAAAACCATGCCTTGACACAGGCACAGTCTCCCACACAGTAGTGCATACACAAAGTCTACACTGTCTGCACACCTCTTGACTCTATCCAGCGTGACTGTATTAGTTACTAAGCACCAGTGTTGTAGCACCTGGAGTGTTAGAGTGTGTGAATAATAGATGGCAGAGTAATGCCAGCAGGCCTCCCATCGATCAGATATTTTGTCGTGTGTGTGTGTTGAGCGGCTCACCCACTGGATAGCTGGTCCAGCGTGGCAGATAACACAGTTCACATCCCAATACCACACAACTGGCCCTTCAATTATTTAGGAGGCTGTGGAAAATGCAGCACTTACTCTACACTCTATCTGCCTCTCCCTGTGTTGTTGTTTCTCTCTTGCTGAGACTTATTTCTTCTCTCCTGTTTCTCTTTATAGCCTCTGAGTTTTGCGCTGCGTTTGGCCATATCTCAATTCACACTTCAGTTATGTATCCTCACGGCTGTTTAGGAGAAACAATATTTACAATATAACATTTTCAGAAATGAACAGAAACCTGTAAGTAATGATCTGCAAATGTTCATATGTTTGAGTGACCATTTTTGCAGCTCTGTCTTCAACATATGAGGGTTAATAGGGTTTTTCCTGGAGCACAAGCATGTTTGCAGTTTGTTGTGCCCTAAACTACTTTGTACATGAGTGACTAACTTATCTTGAAACTATGTGGATGACTGGACACAGCCTGGATTTTCATAATAGCGAGATTTTGAAAAAAAAACAATAAATCTTTTTATAAAGTGACTTCTCTCAGGGGCAGTGTTGCCAACTCCTCAGTAAGGAAACTCGCTATTGGATTTTGAAAAAAAGTCGCTAGTGAGGTCTGAAAAGTCGCTAAGTTGGCAACACTGCTCAGGGGTCGTCGACTTGTGCCTCTGGTGTCGACAAGTCGACTTTTCTGTTAATGCCCTACCTTAATTGAAATGTGTGTGTTAATCGGATTAACGCACATTGTACAAGATTTAGGTAGGATTTCGTTTCATAGGTAGAATATTTGTAAGGTACAAGAGTGTAACTTCTCAGTTATGACAAAGTAATGTAATACTTGGACTAGGTTTATATTCAGTTCTACAACAACAACTGCATGAACCTGCACCACTAAGAATCAAGAACCAAAACAGATTCTTGACACTGACTGATACTAATCACTGCAGCAGTGACTGTTGGGGACCAAACACTGAGAAAAAAAACTCTGAACACTGAATGTTCATTCACATCTGTCTTCTTCTTTTATTCTATTCCTCACCCTCTCTCTCCCTCTGCAGGGATTTTGATGCTAGTCTCTATCTGTGTGAGGAGGCCTTTGGCCTGCTGCCCCTTGACACGCTTGACCGATTGGCCGGCACCCTGCTGTTATACCCCTACGTCCTCACACTGCTGCTGCTCAGTGGCATGTTGGCAGCGGCCTCACTGCAGAACCTGAGGTAAGTGATGGCTGGAACAGAAATGAGGGAGGGAACATGGGAATACGAGAAGGTGCCTTTAGGAAACTTTTGAAAGAAGCAGTTTGTAGCTCTGTGTTGAAGGAGATACAGTAATATACCTGTTCTACTAAAGTGAATCAAACATAGTCTCTTACTTCTACGTCCATACACTATATCCTTAATGTTTCTTATCCAGGAATGATTGTGCAACAGTGATGGCTCATATAGTATTGAATCCTTAGAGATGAACATGTTAGTGTCCATTCTTGGTAGAGGAGGGTAAATTAACACAGAGTTTCAGCCCTTATAGAGAGTAAAGGGACTTTCAGCTTGGAAGAGGACAACAGAATGACTATCAAGAGACAGAAACCTAGTCACAGCGGTAGTCATATCCCTGCGTGTTTGCCTCACTGCAGATTTATTAATGGTATTGTTGCTTCATGCTCTGGAAAACACAATATTCTACTAGCTGCCTCTCAAAGCTTCATTTGCCTGTGGTGCAAGGTGAGGGGCCGCATTGAACTAATCACATTAGCATATCAACTGGCGCTCTGCTGTTGGAGGGCCGGAATACTAACCTCCTAGAACAAAGGTCTATTTGCCAATTCGGGAATTAATTTAATCCAGTTTACCCCAACTCACGTAGAAGGAAGAGCAACATTGGATTTGTATTCAAATGGAAGCCAGTGTCCGTCTGATTCAGTGCGGGAGGCCAAACCGTGGGAGTGACATCATTGCCCCTGGGTCTTTCTCTATGTGTCTGCGTGCTGACTCCTGCAGACAGAAACGCTCGTGGGTGTGCGTCATTGTGTCTGCTTCTGAGCAAACAGCTAATGAAATCTTAACTATCTGAATAATCTAAATTCCACCCACCCAACCTCCTTTCTCAAACTTTACTTTTGTCTCTCTGGCTTTTGTGTTCCTCAGCAGGCCTAAAGGAAGTCCATCTGAGGAGAGGAAAGGAGCTGCAGAGGGGCAAATGGAGGCTTTTCGCCCAGATGTGGCGTATAATCTGTTGCATACACTGTTCTATGGGCTCCTGGCTTTTAGCACTATGAGGTGAGCTTATGCACATGCCCATGTCAGTGCAAGATTACATACTGTACTTGCAGATTCACACACATTCCCAAGTAGTCATATTGGTTTAATTCTCAGACAGGGACTCTTCAAATGTACTTTTTCTTCTTGCTGGCTTGATTGTGCATGCTCATGAGCAGATGCTACAATTCAAGCGCCTCTTAAATGCCTTTCACAAAGTGTCCACTTTATCCTCTCAGATAATGACACCACTCACTACAGGAACAGAATGAGTGAAGTTGGACATCTGATAATTAATACTGAACCACAGTATGTGGCTGACACGCTGGAATTTCAGAAAGTGTCAGTGATCGTAGTAATTTGTACTACCCAAGACAAAATACCACTGCCTGAAGTCAGGCACCGTCTGGGCTGCCTACTCCCTGATTAAAGAAAGTACCTCATTTTTAACCAGGGACCACTGTTTTTGTAGGATGGTTGGATGGAGTATACAAGCTACTTAAAGTGAACTTAGTTGGTTGAAAATACAACAAATAGTTGTTTTTAATTAGTTAGTTACAACCAGGAAATCTCAAGAGAGACCTGAAACAGCAGGTCTGAAGGACATTATTGGCCTTGTTTTGTCATTTAAATTTTTTTTTAAATTTGTGTGTTATCTTAAGAGATACTGACCGTAAAGCACACTTTTGAGCTAATTTGTAAACCTATACATAAAGTGGGGATTTAAACATTCCTACACCACATCCCACACAAAGTTGTAAGTCTGAGAAGGTCTGAGAGTCTTTGTGGAAGCTATGACCCAGGAGTGCAAATACTGAGAACTGAAAGACAAAGTAGTTGCCCACTGAGTGTACGGCTTCTTTTCTTTTTGTTACAGTAGCTACATGTCTCAGCCATGCATTATGGGTTTTACACCTGTACTTGTTCAGAGACAACATAAAAACAAGATGCTTTGTACGTTTCCTGTTTAACTGTCTTAAGAAGACGACGACTACGTGGGGCACCCCCTCCAACCTTCCTGCTCATATTCATCTCCCATTTTTTGTTGCCTCTCTTCACATATGAACACTGTGGTCTATTTCTCTGGTTCACCTAACTGCATCATCCATTGGCAGGTTCCCACTATGGAACAGCGACATCACTGAGACAGTCTCCAATTACAGGTGCCAGACTCTGGAAGTGGGGGGAGAAAGCCTTGACACCAGCACTGGCACCTACAGTGCTGTGAAAAAAATATTTGACCCCATACTGACTTTTTTTTTTCCTTTTATTTGCATATTTGTCACACTTAAATGATTCAGATCTTCAAACTAATTTTAATATTACACAACAATAACCCAAGTAAACATAACATGCAGTTTTTAAGTAATGATTTCAATAAAGTGTTTGTGATAACTGGCAATGAGTCTTTCACATCGCTGTTGTCTTAATTCAGCCACACTGCAGGGTTTTTGAGCATGAGCAGCCTGTTTAACGTCATCTTATTCGGATTTAAGTCCAGATTTTGACTAGGCCACTCCTAAACCTCAGTTTACATGTCACTAATATGTAAAGAAATCAGGAAGGGAGAAAACACTGTAGGCTTAATAGAAGCACATTTATTGTGATCAACAATACATGTTCTGAGACTTCCTCTTAATTTCCAGAATGTTTGGACTCTCTGAGCTGGCTGCTTTTACTGCTGCTGTGGCATGCTGGCTCTTGACAAATGTGCTCTTATTGGTCATAGCAGAACTATAACCACAATATTGGCTGGCTTTACGAGTATTTCTTTTATAAATCTTTAAACTTTTGTGTTCCAGTGTTGTCCAGTTATGCTTTTAATGCATTCCAGCAGTCATGTGTGTTTGAAGAGAAACGTAACACCTTCAGAAAAATGATTTTTGTTGATTGCCAGTGGTTTCACTCCTCCACAATCTTCTGTGTGGACCACAATCCATTAACGTCGTTGTTTAGGAAGGAAGGTCCTTTTTTAACCCAATTTTTATTATCACGCTCCTTTCAGTTTTGGGTTTCAAAAGCCAGACCTGTACAAGGCCTGAGATTTGATTTTTATGCCACACACCGCCTGTGAATGAGGGCATATGTAAGCTACAGACCTTCACAGTGTTGTAGTAATTGGTTCACGATAGTAGCATATGCTTTAAAAAAAATGCACAAGATGCCGTACCAAGTGGCATACCATACTGCACATTGCACTTATTATTAGCTCTGAAGTGCCACACAACATGACTAATGTTCCCTGTTGCATGCAGTTTTCTCCATTTCACATTTATAATGTGAAGCACAGCTACCCTCTCAGACAAGACTCCCAACTTTCATCTGTCACTGTCAAATGATCTTCGTTCTTCTAACGTTATTCTAGCATCGCCAGTACATTTCCCAGGCTGAGCGCATTTCACGCCGCAAACGCGGGCTGCCATGCTTGGCATCCATGATTCATTATTGTGAAAGTATAATTGCTTTTAACTTTAGACTCTTTGTGAGGAGTGTCAAGAAAATCGGCGGCAATTACAATCGGAATCATCACTTCTTTTCCCTGTATTAAAGCAAGCCTGCAATTATTCAGTCACATAGGAAAAAGGGACTATTCTGGTATCTGGTTTATTCATAGTGTCATTGAGATGCAGGTTTTCGAAGGTTCACATAAGTAGCTTAATTTGAGGTTTCATATATTATAGCCAGTGGCTGGAATGCTCTGTGCATGCAAATGTTGCACATTGTGTTCCTGTGGTAATGGGGTGAGTTTTTTTGTGATTTGGAACGGGATGTGATATACAATACATTTAATGCATGTAGTCAATACAGTGTTTTCCAGTTACAGTAAGGAATTAAATTAGTGATCGAATTCACTGAATTCGCACAAAAGGAGGGAAATCTGAAAGCTTTGAACACAGCGGCAGCCAGGTAGTGCAGAAACTGACACATTTAATTTCAGCACTTTCTCTAAGATGCTGATTAAGAGCAAAAGGCCAAAAGTGCAGAAAGCCATTCATTTCTGTCAGGCAGATCCTTTACATTAAAAAAGTATTGAGATTTATTTCGGTGAGGCTGCTCTCTCTCTCTCTCTCTCTCTCTCTCTCTTCTCTACCCAGGATGAAGTACATATGGACTGGCCAAATGTGTGCGGTCACCGCCTATGGTGTTTGTGGGACAGAGCTGTGGACACTGCTTCTCACCACTTTCCGCTGCAACAGTAAAGTTCTGGTATGAGCTCAGAACAGATGCACTTCCAGCTCATTATTCTGGGTGATGATGTCACATGTTGTGTCTTTAGCCTGCGCTGTTGCTGGCCAGCTGATCTCTTTGTACATAGCCAAAGATTGTTTGTGAGTGAAGATGCTCCACTCTAACACCCCTGTAGAGCCTCATGTGAAGTGAATGATACTATCACCTTGTTAAGTGATGATGCATAACCCCAGTGATAATAGTGTAATGATAATAGTGACCAAACTGTAATTCACTCTCCTCCACTTTATTATGCCACAGTGTGGTGTTCCCTGTTGTTTCCCCTAATCTGAATCTAAAATCACAATTCATTGTCAATTTACAATTTCCTTGCAGTGAGAAAAGAAATGGCTACAGTTCATTTCTTAAATTAATGAAAAATAGTGAGTTGTTCTGGCGCCTCGTTAGCTGCCATTGACATGTACATTGATGGAAGAAACATCAAAAGTTGGGAATTGTTACGAACATGTTGGACATATAAATATTGGATGTAATATATACACCAATCAGAGATAAACTGGAATAGTTTTACTCTGCCACCAGACAAACGTCGGTTCCAGTTGGTTCCAGCTAGCTAGCTGTCGACTGTTGCTAGCTAGCTGACTGCTTCTATTCGATCTGGCGAAATAACTTAATTTCATTTCGTACATGCATGAAAACTTGACCCCAAACTGTAACTCCAAGGTGTGTTGGCATTTTCCCAAAGACAATACAGCTTGGCCATTGTGTTTTTCATCAGATCATTAGATGTCAGCATTAGCCTAATTTAACATTACAGGCTTTAACCCTGTCACCAGTACAAATGCTGTTTGCCAGGCACAATGGCTATACAACTACTCACATTGAAATAATTGTCCTTTATTCACTCACAATAATGTCTCAGTGAAAAAGGACACAAACATGTACATGGCATGGATGTTTTAATGCACGTTCTCATCCTATATCCATGATAGAGGGTTACAGGTCTGACTGAGAGTTGGACCCAGAAGTTGCATGTGACATCACACTGCACACACAAGTGTGATGTAACAAGGATAGTCCCAGAAATTACTGCGGAGTGATACATCTTCACTTTAGATGATCCCTTTTAAGAAGGTGTATTCTCCCAATTATTCTTATCATTCATACACCTACAATATTTGGATTAAGAAATTCTTACCAAATAAGTGTCCGAGTAGGTACGATACAGCCGTTATCTCAATGTGTCGTGTTCCAAGTCAAACTGCTGTCAGATGTTGTCATCTGGTTGCTCATACTCGATCACAACAGTGATCTCTTACTTTGACAGCGCATTGTGTCATGGTCGGCGTTGAAAGATGTCTTATTTCCTCTTATTTCTCATTGTGGGAAAAGCTGGTTTGACAGGAATTCAACCACATGCTCTAATCTGGACTTGTGATAACGTTGGCAGTGAGGCCACTAGGTGTCAGTGTGGTCACAACATGACCGCAGCACTAATCAGATAAGCGGGGATATTTGGGAGCAGTGCTGCTCTGTCTGTTATCAGTGTGTTATCTGGTTTTGGGCTCGTCTTGGTTTTTAGGTATATCTCTGTCCTACTCTCACTTTCTCTGCCTCTGATACGATTGTATCCATTTAATTCATTATAGCTGTTTTCTTTCTCTCATTTTGCAGCTGAGACTTGTGAGATATGCAGTTCCTCTGGCGATGATCGGTTGCCTGTATTACAAGGTATGCCATTTTCTTGGTAGTTTATGTTCATCACTGTATCGTTGGTCTCATTATGGAGCAGAGCCAATTTGTGTGAAGTGTATGAGAAAAGGAAAATGGCTGAAATGGAAGCTGTGAAAGAAAATGATAACAAGCAATTGGATCATAACAGGACACTGAAACGATTTCTTCCCTTGTATTTATTTTTTTGCTGGAGGAGTGTAAATGCCTGTCATACACACTGTTATATTCAGTGCAGCAGTGAGATGTTACTTAAAATATATCAATCCAGGTTTGATATTCTGCTTTACAGCCTTAATGAACACTAACACAGGGTTTCCATCTCTTTCCTGTTTCCCATTAGTTCTGGCCTAAACTGATGGAGGAGCTATCAGAACTGAGGGAGTTTTACGATCCAGACACAGTGGAGCTCATGACCTGGATTAGGTACACACATACACCCACACTCACAAATCGAGAGCACACATCAAATTGAAGCAAATCTGATCAGCTTGTTTCCGCAGATCAACTTTCACTTTGCCTGACGCCCTTGATTAGTTTGTGTGGGGGCTCGTGTGTTTGTGAGTGCACACATGTACTGTATGTACACGTGTATGTGCATGTGTTTTTGCCGGGGAGCCTGGCCGTTGAGCGATGAGAGCCGATGGGTACGCATGAATAAGACATGGGGGCTGCTGGAAAGGACCCAGCTGTTGGCAGCGCTCTAAGCCACCTCAGGGTGGCTGTGTGGCCAGGCTTTCAATCAAGAGCATCAGCCTGATGGGATCAGAGATGGAGCTGTGATTTGGAACGGCTCCTGCGCTGTGGCTGCTGTGTGTGTTTTGCTGTGTGTTTGCACATCTGTGTGTGTCTGTCATTTTGCGGCTGTCGGGTTGGATGTGGAGTGCTGGACTTCCCGTCGGCTTAGCAGTTCATACTTCATACCATGTAACTATGCAACCACAATGTCTGGCCAAGGACACATCACATCACATCGCATGTAGTCTGTCTGTTTCTGTGACTTTCCCCTCTCATGTTCCTTTGCAACACGAGTTTAACCTCAACTGCTTAATCACCAATTAAGCACCTTCTCAACTGAACATCAGTGAGCAGCAAAGTACGACTGGGAGTGCAAGAGTGAAAAACTGAAGCTGAAAAATAGCTTCATTATTTGAATTTTTTTTTTTTCACCAGTATTTAGTTATTTGATAAAGTAACCTTAGCTCAAATGTCAACTGATCTACATGTACACGTATAAAAGACGGCTTTCATATCTTGAATGGAAAAATCGTCCCTGAACAGAGTTGGCATGGAGATTGAGTGAGTGTGTTGATTTGTGTCGTCATTTTAATTTGTTATTTTAATTCAGATCATAGAAATAGTGCACATTTATATATAGTTCACACTTATATCATTGTTATTTAGAAAAGTTCAAAATCTATGAAAAAGACAAGTACAAGTGTATAAAGTAGAAATGCTTAGAAAGTAAAATGATTGGATTGTTAGCATCAGTGAGAAGACAACTCTTATTGTGCACTAGTGTTAAGATCATTTCAGAATTCTTTGACCGTATAATAAATGTTTGTGTTGTTATGAATTTCACACACTTCATGTTTGCAGTTTACTGTACATGCTGGGTGTTGATGAGTGTTGCATGTGCCAATGATGTGCCATCTGAGACAGAGGCAGGGTGTGCACTTTTTTTTTTTACAAATGGTTTGGTTGCTGGTTGCTGTTATTTTCCTATCAAGGTGGTAATTGTCCAAAAATATCAATTGAATCTAAATTAAAAAGCATAAAGTAGTTACAAATTAGGAGCAGAAGATAATTTATATTTATGTTTTCCCCATAGATGATCAGTGTAGTTCATTCTCCACTTTTAAATCAAAGCTGATTATTTAAATTCCATCATCATCAGCAGGATGATGACACGAGTGGACCAGATGTGATTTATTTTTTATTTTTTAAGAAATGGACACCCCTGGTCTAATCCTATTAGACAAGTAGTGGAATGGCACAGAGAGGGGGAGAGAGAGAGGGATGGATAGTGAGGCAGAGAGAAGGAGAGTTTGGGATTTTGAATGCATTTGTGTGTGTGACATGGGTTCCCTTCCCTCTGGAGCTAATCCCATTAGGCTCTGAGGATTAGGGGCTGCCTGGAGTTACCTTGGTTGTGGCTGAGAGCAGGGCGATGCGCTAAGCTTCTTGACGCTGTGCTAATTACATTCCAGATGAAAGATGGAGGAGGGGTGGGGGTGGGGGGCTGAGTTCATGTTGCGCAGTATTTTCTAGGCCGAAGCTGTTTTGTTTTATATGGGAGATTCACGAGAGATCCCCAAACTGAGGAGCAGAGCTCAGAGAGTATATTTCAGGTCCAGCTAGTGTAGTAAAGTCAAGCAGCTATCAGGGACTCGTACATTTGAGCTGTGGGGCATGTGCTGCATGTACAGTATGAATCATGTACAGCACAGTTGTTGAAATCAGGATTTGTATGTGTTTATTTGGGCTTCTGTTGTTGTTGAAATATCTTTACGGATAAGATCAGAGATAAGAAAGCCCTAAATGGAGCTAATGATGCATGTCTTAGGGTCTCGTGAGATTAGAAGGGTCAGTGTGAATATGGTCATTTTCAGGGCAATCATTCATGATATCATCATCATCTTAGGTCTGTATACCTACAGTAATTTACAGGTTAATGTGATAACAACTGTGTAGAGGTTCATCTGTGTTGCACAGCCGTAATTCACACGTTTCCACTTACACAGCAATGGCTCCACAGCTCAGCTGTAGGCTGATACTCTGTTCTAAATGGACAGTCGATAAATCAATAGCAATGCCTCGTTCCACTGCCCCCAACCCTGAGTTATAGTTGTGAGTGTGCAGTTTTTAATGTCACTAATATCGCTTTGTTTAACCCATTGAGCCTGTCTCTCTCCGTCAGTGTACAGTGCCTTCAGAAAGTATTCAGACCACTTCAGTTTATTGTTGTAGATTTAATTTGAAATGTATGAAATTCTGCCCATCTGAACCACAACAAAGCCATAAGGACAAAGAGAAAACATATTTTACATTTTTGCAAAATCACACATTGAAATAACTCATTTATTAATCCAAAGTGAAGGGGTTTGAATAGTTCAAGAGGAAAAGGTAACGATGTATAAAAGCATGACTGTGTGTCTCAATGAAGGCTGATTAAAAATAAAGAAGTGATTATTAGCAGTAGCTTCTCTTCACTTCATCAAGAGTTCAAG
Source organism: Sandelia bainsii (assembly GCA_032362345.1). NCBI lineage: Eukaryota > Metazoa > Chordata > Actinopteri > Anabantiformes > Anabantidae > Sandelia > Sandelia bainsii. The sequence goes on along the minus strand of JAUMHL010000018.1, from coordinate 26,671,822 downwards.
GCACCGCAAGTGTTACATGCAGCGTGCTGACGGTCAGGGCTCACAGAAAACCACAAACCGTACTCAGTGCAGTTGCCTCACTGCAGCGCACTGCAGGCTGTGGCTGAAACAGGGAACAATGCTCACATTTCACAGTAGAGATGAGAGTCAGGAGTGGGTCAGAGCCTAAAATGTAGCAGCCACAGACTCGGTTTCTCCTCTCTCTTTCACTTCCCCACTTGTTTTCTCCCACCAAACAGAACTCATCATGCATATTTCACCAAATCTAGAGGTCATTTCATTATACAAGTCTTATGAGACTCTGCTTGTCAGAGCTAATATACTGTATATATTTATTTTTTGTTTGTTCTGAAGGACACCTTGTTTTTTTCCAACGCGCCTTCCGTCCCACCCCTCCACCCTCTACCTCCACTCCTCTGGGTTGAGATATATAGTCTGCGGTCGAGAATTATGAAGGCTGCAGTGCAGAATTATTAATGAGAGCTTTGACAGCAGTTTTGCTGCAAATTCAGGGGGCTCATCTAGCTACTCAGCTTAGAGACCCATTCAGAGAATGAACCTGCTCAAATGAAAAAGTCAGCATATTTGAGTGAAACACTGACTTTGTTTATACCACAAGTCCCCACTCCTAAACACGAAAATAGTCTATTGCCTTTCTGACCCCCCCTCACCATTGTAGGGTTTGCACCTCTACTATATATATTAATGAAAAACTGAGAGGACCAAGCTTAATTGAAAACACTGAGTATCAGCCTTTTGACTAGCAAGCAGACCGAATATCACTTTGATCATATAATTACACCAGCTACTGCATGTTTTATTAATCATCCTTATACTGTGACTGCATATTACTTAATTGCATCACTGCTCACACGGATTTACTGTATCCATAGACTGAAAACAGCTCTGCCAATAATTCAAATAAGTATCAAAACACGGCAACAGAACACATTTGGTTAAACTACATTTTATTGGAGCTGTCTTCTTATTGGACATATAGACATTATCACAATCATTACACATTTTATAAGCAAATTCAGCTGATAACAGTGAACTAGTGTCTGCCATTTACAGCATATTTGAGACATTATTAATGTTTGGTTGTTGTATTATCATGATGTGGCAGATTTCATCCAAATTAATGAAATTGCTTATGTAATTACCTGTAGTGTCATCTAACCAAGCAAATAATTTTAGCTTCATTTGTCCAAGTTAAAAAAACAAACAAACACTCCTGACAGTTTTTGTTTTTTTAAATACCACACTCAGTCTGGCCTGACTGATCGAGGACAGTCATGAAAAAGCCATAAACAATGTTCAGATGACCAGTGCTGTCATTTTTTCTCGTCTGTTGTTCGTTGAGGTTCCTCATCACTCTCACTCCTTCTCAGACTTGTTTTGGAAATGTGTCTAATTAAAAAAAAAAAAAAAACTTGATCCATTCTGGGAAACATGCAAGTATTCATTTGTACATCAACGCTTCAACAAGAATCCAATTTTTCAGCTTCCTCTGAGAAACTGTATTCTCACAGTTTTTTTTTCTTACATCCTCTGACTCACTCTCTCACTCCCTTAATTGTCTTCCTGTCATCCTGCTCCTTGTCGTGTTCTAAATTGTCTAAATTAGCAGCATTTGGCCTCATCCTTAAATAGGGAAAGTGCAGCTCTGTGTCTGTGATCTGTGTGTGTGTGTGTGTGTGTGTGTGTGTGCGCGCGCCTGCGTATTCTAACTCATCCTGAATCAGTTCACAGAGAGAGAGTCAGAAGGAGAGTCATCTCAGAGTGAACTACATACCTCTCAATCAGAAGTGCACGAGTGAAACTACATTATAGAATCCACGGCCTGGCACATTTATAACACCACTCCCGGTCACTTTGTCACTCACTATTAGTCGTCACTATCGTTTGCCCTCAGTACCTTTTTAACTGTGTGAGCAGTTGGAACATTATACTTCTGTTTTTTTATATGGTAGTAAAATATCAGATAAAAAGCTACTCCAACATTTTACTCTACAGACCCCGAGTGCTCAAAAATGTGTTTTTGGATTTTGATAGAGCTAGAACGTACTCACCTCTACTAAAACTGTATGTGCTGTATTATAAATACTAGCATGTTTAATACAGAAAACAACTTGATTAACTTCACATTACTTCTCTTCTGTTTAGTCTCCAGCGGTTACAAAGCAGAATTCAGAAATAATCCACAGTTGCAACAGCTATGGTACATTAAATGAGAGGAAATCTAATCGGATGAAATGCTGTACATGACAACACCTGTGTAAGTGGAGCATGTGCTGTGGGTGGGCTTTAAGCTGAATGTTAATTAGTTGTGTGCCTTAAAACAAACTGCTAACACATTTGTGTGAAGTGCATAGAGTACTTTCACTTCTTTTATCACTACAGATGATAACTTAATCTGTTCTGAATGTAGTACTGGCACGACTCTTAAAAGAGCTTTTGCAGTTATCACAAATCACCATAGCAACAACATATGTAACTGAAAGTATGCAATTAGTATAGAAGTAGTATGAACAGGGGGGTTGTTCAGATTTCCTTCTTTTAGACTGACATTTTCCTGTGTATTGATTTAGATGCTTTCAAACTCTGGTGCAGTGCATATTTACCACATTTTTTCTGCTCTGTTTGGTTTATCCTTTGCATTTTGGCACATAATCATAATATTAATGACAGCAGCAAAATGCTCCCATGTGTTTACTGGCTAGTTGCTAACTGCCATTTGGTACAATTGTGGAGGGGGGAACAAAATCAAAAAGTGACTGATGACAAACCACTTCTCTTTCAGTGGCATGTTCCCTAGCAGCATGTGGTGATTCTATACAGTACATTACAGCAAAATCACAGTTTATCAGTAACACCATCAAATACACATGCAAGAACCTGTACACACTGACCCACACATCAAGCAAAGTGTCTATGCTAAGTCACTGTATTGAGTCACCTGTAGCCAACACATATAAAACAATGAATGCCAATATTTGTTTTATCACTGGAAAGCTTGCAAGTGCCTTCTGGTATTTATGTATGAGAATATAAACGTGAAATTAAAGATAAATCAACTTAGAGGTGATGCAAGCTACTCCCTGGGGTGAGCAATTAAATCCACACACTCACAGAGAAGAGAAAAGGAAAGAAGACAGACAGAAATGGAAATTTTCCCACTTCTGCTGTAGGTCAGGAAACCATCAGCCCACATCCAAGAGCATTTGTGCTCCACCGTAGCATGTGTGCATGTGCACAGCCACTTCAGCAAATACCCTAATTTCATGCATAATGCTTGTGAACATTATAAGGGCATGTACGCGTACATACTATACAATACTACAAATGCAGCTAGAGGTTTTCACAACCCATATCAGACCTTAGGTAAACCCAATGTGCATAAACTGTGGAACCCAGTTGACCTGAACAGAAACAGAGCACAAAAGCATCAGCGACATGATGCACTCTCAGTTAATTAGATCTGACTTAGGTCCCAGGTCGAGTCTCGGTTTCTAAGAACAGAATGGACCCATGAAGACCTCTAGTCTATGCTCAGCATTCCTGTGTAACTGGATTGTAAGTAGGGACGTTATAGTGGCACAAAAAGTAAGTGTACTCTTTTCAGTTTCCTGGTTTTCTGCATCAAACTGGTCATGAAATGTGATCTGATCTTCACCAAAGTCATAAATACTGTAGAAACACAATATGTCTAAACTGATAAAGCACAAACAGTCATGATTTTGTCTTTATTGTAAATGCCAATTAGAGCAGAAATAGTTACTTTTTCGTGCCACTGTACAATGACAGTGTATTATGGTATTAACAGTGTGTTCATGTGTATATAGAAAAAGCTTCAAATCCATACACAAAAAGTTGTATGTATGTGTATGCATGGGGATGTCCTTGTTCCTGACTTAACTTGTCTGTACAAAGTATTTGGTCCTGATGTAGATAGCTGATGTCCTTGAAGAGGCATTTCTGTGAGAAACTTTTAAATGCCACCAATACGTCCCGATTATTGTGGCAAATGCAGAAAGCAAAAGCATGTGGACTGAATAACAAAGCTATTTTTTAATGACTGAATGCACCTGTGAATACCCTGCAAACTTTTTCATCTCCTTCAAACCACAGAGCATCGTTCTGTTGTAGATTATTTTCTTCTCTTGTTCATTCACAAAGCTGTAAGTAGTTCATCGGAAATCCTGTTACACCATGTGCTTATCTCCATGAGTGACACGCCCTTCTCTCTGTGTTCGTCCACAGCACAAAGACCCCTAAGAGGGCTGTCTTTGCAGGGAGTATGCAGCTGCTCGCTGGCATCAAGCTGTGCACAGGCAGAGTTCTCACCAACCACCCCCATTATGAAGATAAAGACCTGCGGGAGAGGACCAGACAGGTACTGTAGGCTGAAGTTTAAGACCGTCAAATCATACACAGGGGTGTTGCAACTAGCAGAGGGACACAACACATAAATGGGGAAATTTAAAGTGAAATTAATTTGCAATTACACTGTCAACTACACAGTTGAGTTGTGCTGACTTGAGTGGCAATAAAGAGTTAATAGTAGTTCAGATTTCACATGTCTTAAGTGCAGTGTTTTTTAGTGTGACTAGGTTTTTAGTGCTCAGCTGACTAGAACAAAAAAAGTAAGCAGAGCAATGAGAAAAATTTGAAACATGAGATCTCCAGGCAAAACATGAACAAAGAGGACCTAGGAGGAACCAGAGGACACATAATGAGAGATGGACAAGGTGGAAAAAAATGTAAAGAATAACAAAGTAAAAGATTGTGACAACATCAGCATTTTTATTAATTTATACTGATTTTTATAAGAATCTAAACCTGCTAAAAGTAACTAGTAACTAATGATGTTAACGTGAATGTAGTGGAGTAAAAGTAATAAAATGGAAATACTCCAGTAAAGTACAAGTAATTCAAAAGTGTACTTAGTTACTGAGCACCTCTGCGACCTTGTCTATTGTTGTCTAGATGGCTTTCATAAATAAATGTGCCACAAATTGCAACAGTACGCAAGAAGAACAGCATCTTTCTGTGTTGTCATTTAAGTTCCCATAGTTTCCCTTACCTGCCCCCACCTGGGGTTTGGGGTGGAGGGTCGCTCTTTGTGCTTCCGGAATTTCATTTTTCTGCCAGTCATGGTTTTGATTTGTGTATACTTCAGAGCACGTGCTGTCAAGGACGTCTAGTTTATCAAGGAGTTTAAATTTCTCCTCGAATTCCAATGTCTGCTAATTCTGGAAACTGTGACACTCGTGATATTCAGTGATAACTGGCATTAAAAAAGGGTTGTGACTTTTCATTTAGCCTTTAGAAAATGAGAAACATGAAATAAATGGATTATTACATTGTTGGTGTAAGCTGTAGAACCTAATCTCCAAGGCTTCCCCTTGATCTATCCTCAGTGTTTTAGCATCATGTCATGTATTTTGCCTTCAGGTGCAAATCTAACACAATGTTTGCAAGATTTTAGTTTTAAAATACACAAAAAAAATCATCTGGAGACATTGTTTTTAACCAACTCTGGGATTTAATGTTAACTTAAGCTAGCTAGCTACCTACACCAGTCACCCACAATATTAACACCACCTGATGGTGTGAATATGGGTGGTGATGGACAGGGGTCAGCATGTGCACTCTGACAACAGGAGTTGAATTTCTGTCATTTGGGTGATACATTTCGTCCTCCAGCATTCGATGGACTGACTGCCAACGTTGTCAGGATTTCCATGTTCTCTTCTGCTCCTCCAGTCCCTCTCCTTTCTGCTCCCTTCTCTGCATTTACAGTGTCTGAAACACAAATCAACCTGAAATCGAGGTGCCCAGAGCACATTTTTCTGTCTCTATTCTTGTTTTGCCATCGACTATGTTGGCAGCTACTCTACCAATAAATATTTAGCAGTAAGATAAACAGCAGCATTTTCTTTTTTTTTACATTTTTGTAGATCCAACATTAGTGATAGGAGAGTACGTCATTAGACATCTGTTCTTCGTATTCTTGTTCTCCTGAACTTGAGTGCATTAATGGGGGGGAATACACTTTTCATACCAAGATCAGAAAATGCACCTCTTTTATCAGTTAAATGGTTTTTACATTAAAATGTTTTCTAACTCAAATGTACTATACTGTCTTTGTGTTTCTTTGTTTTCATTGAATTCTTCTTCTTCTCTTTGGCCTCCACATTCCTTATATTTGCTGCATTATACAATTGTGAAATACAACACATGACATCTAAAACTCAGATCACACACTTTTTTTTCCAATAAACACAACCACATGCTGGAAAACTGATGAAAAACACAGTATCAAATTAGCTCTACTATTATTCACTTGCTCCTGCTTCTGCATTCTGTGTGTCTCCTTCATAAGGAGGAGGAAGTTATGTGTTGGTCATCTCTCCGGTAGCTGATGCTGTGTTTTGCCTCCCAGTGGGAAGTCAGCCATGCCAAGCCGCTGGCGAGGCCTTAGCTTGCTGTGGAGCTCATTAATGATCCACGACGCTGGTGCAGACCTTCTGGGCTCTGACTCTGTGTGTGCGCCTGTGTGTGGTACCGAGGAGGAAAACTCTGTAAATGCATTTTCAAACATTTGTAGGAACATTAATGATGTTTCCATTTCTTTTCTGAGCCTAATTTGTGTGTCACTACAAAATAATTCATTAGTGGTCAAAGAAAACGGCTATTTTTCTCATATCTGTGTTTTTTTTTATCCTTTTGGAATTAATTTATATACCCAGCAGGCACATATTTTTCATTTGGAAGAAACGGTTGAAAAGCTATATTTTTGTGTGTGAGTGTGCACCACAACACAAAAGCACCCTTCCTCCATTGAGCTGTGCACAAAAGGTTGAGTGTGTCATGTCCAGAAAATCTGAGGACTTGTTGTGTTTTGGGGGTTTAGTTGTCTACATGTTGTTGTCAATACATCCCACAAAATGACCAAACCCAACATCACATTAGTCTGTGTTCTTAGTACTTCATAACTTATCTGTCTTGTCGGTTCATTTCTTGCTACCAAAGACTTAAATCTGCATACATGGATTTCCAGATGGATTTTTTTTTTAATCTTAGCTCAAAGCATCAGTGTACCTACACGTACAGGCTGCCAGATCTTTGTTACCTAATAGACTCTTAGCGTTGTTGAACAGGACACTGTTGGGCAAAGTTGTATAGTGCTGGGTGGTGTTGGACAGTGTTGGACTTTCTACTGTTCAGCTCTGTCTACGGGACATTCGTATCCCAAAGTTGCTGTTCAGTGGTGACTGGACTTTCTTTAAGTTGTTGAAGACATTTCACCTCTGATCTGAAATGAGTAGCAGACACACACACACTGTGGAGTCATTAAGACATTAACACTTTGATGGTCTCTCGTGGGTTTTGTCTTTCAGGTGCAGATGTACTGTCTTGTTCTGCCTTTTGCTGTCACTGTATAAACATTGCACTAATGTCCTGCTGAAATACACAGTAATTAGCAGTAAGGTATAGTAGCAGTAAGTTGGTTAAATGCTGAATGTACTGATCATGGACTGATCTGGGTCAGCAGTTTTAACAGGAGTTTAACATAGCTGGTACTAGTGACCAGAGAAATAGAAGTAGGAATACCCCCGAAAGGTGTCTTCTGCATAAGGTCAATAGAACAGTCATGGACAGAATTCTTCTTCCATTATATTGTATTATATTGTGAATTTTTAAGGGTACATTATAGTGCATAAATTTCATAACGAGTATTCAGAAAGTCAGATAAAATGTCAAGTGAAGAGAAAATAGCAAACAGGTAGTGACTTCACAGCCATGGCCCTGATTTGATGTAGAAACTTGCAAGTTGGAGTATGATGTTTGCATTATGTGTCACGTTAAATGAGTCAAAAGTTTTAATCAGTCTGCTACAAATAAAATAAAAAAATTATCTGTAACAGATTTCACAAAGCTGAGATCTGTTATGGTTAACCTTCTTCTCTGGTTTAGTTTCGCTTATAATTGTTTCCATTCAGATTTTATAATTGAATCTAAACCAACTTATTTTGAAGAAATCTGTGTCTGGTAATTGAGTAGAATTGAGAAGTTCTCTTCTTCTAACAATATTGGTGTTGAAATATAAAGTCACACGTATCTAAATAAATCATCTTATATTCTGTGTGTGTGTGTGTGTGTGTGTGTGTGTGAGCAGGTGTATCAGGTGTACGCTCGCCGGTCACCAGAGGAAGTCCATGAGATCCTGAGGGCTGCAGGGGCCGACTACGTGGTGCTGGAAAACAGCATCTGTTACGAGCGGAGGCACAGTCGAGGCTGCAGACTGCGGGACCTGCTCGACCTCTCCAACGGACATGTGGGTGGCATTTATTTAAAGTGACTCATCATGATGAGTGTGTGTGTGTGTGTGTGTGTGTGTGTGATTCCACATGTGCCGTCGCCTCTGCCAGCTCCTGTGACCGGGTGAAAGCTCTCAGCTCTCAGAAAGCTCTCAGCCTCCACAAAGATCAATAGTCTCACTTCTCATCTGAGCGTCACTGTCTTCGTACTTTCTTGCTCTCTCCCCCCCACCCCACATCCACCCACCCACCCCCCGCCGCTCCCACTCCCTTCACTTCACTCCACTCCCTCCGTCTCTCTTTATTTTGATGTCGGTTGCGGCGCGCTGGCTATTTGGATTACCAGAGGCAAGACAGGCTTCAGTCTGGCTGTCTGACTCAGTGTGGTGTAAGACACATGAAACACAGAGTTGGTGTGTGTGTGTGTGTCTTTGTTTGCGATGGCGTAAATGTCACACATCTGACAGCTAGACAACTTTATTGAAGAAGTGCAGTGTTTACATCTGTCTTGTCCTTTTCTTTCTCTTACTTTTCTGTTTTCTTCATATCTTTCTGTCTTCATTGTCTTCTTCAGTGCCTTTTTTTTCTTTATGCGTTTTCTCTGTTTTGCTATTTTTTCTTACCCATTCTTCACATTTTCTTTTCGGATATCACTTCTTTAAAACAACAGACACTCTCTTTGACCTGCTGGCCCCGTCTGCCTTCCTAAATTAAATAGATATAAAAGTTGAAACCAAGAAAAGACCAGGTTTCACTCCTGCTTTGTCCTGCTGTGTCGTATCTTCTCGAACAACAGGTGGTCCAACATTTTCACATAAATGCAAAATAATTGGACTTTCTTTCACAATATCTGATGTGCGGCTTCTTATTTCTGAAAATAAAATCAGAGGCCATGTGTTGACTGGAAAGCCCTCAAAACCTAAAGTGCAAGTCTGAAGTAGCAAGTTGGTGTGTATGTAAATCTAAAATGTATTGATGATGTCACAGTATTTTTCTCTTCACCGCCAGATTATGGACGGACCCGGAGAGAATGACCCAGACCTCGTCCCCGCCTCCCACCCCCGCTTTTGCGAGGTCATCAAGACAGACACGGCAGCTTACACTGCTCTGTTCACAAGAACATTCCAGAACAAAACCTTCCATGTATACCGAGTTAAGAAGAAACACAAGAAAAGCCCCAAGAGCTCGCCAGAGCCCAGCGCGACTCAGTAGCAGGAGCAAGGCTAGAAAGAAAAAAAACCTGCCAGAGGGGAGAGAGACGGAGGAGAAGAAGAAGTAACAGCACTGAATCCTCGCTGTTTCTCTGTCTCCTCTCTGCACTGTGCCAAGCTGTGATCATGCCCATTATTTTTTTAACACATGGCTCTGTGAACTGTGGTGTTAGAGCAGTGTTTGGGCCAGTTCAAGCTTGGGGCGCCACGGTTTTAGTTAGTGGAGTATGGAAGCACCTATAGGAATTGTGCTTTGTGCTGTTTTGTCTCCACCCGTCCACCCGCCTTCCTCCCAGGTCGCACTGGTGCAGATAAACACACACAAACAACTATTAGACGTCAAAGCAGAGTCTGGAATACCACAAGTAACTACTAATAATTTAGTTTTTTCTCCATAGCATCATGAAGTAACCAAAATGATTGCTCATGACTTCTACTTATTTAATTAGAATTACAATTTGATTTAATACAGAGTAGACGTAGTGTTCAGTAGCATTGACCTAATCTTGATTCCGTATCAAATCAGGTACAGTAGCTCTACAACCCTTTTTGTTTGTCTGATATTTTAGTTTTGCTTTTACCACATTTATGCAACAAAAGTAGCAACTCAATATTTAAAAGTTCAAAGTCCAGCATTGAATCAACATCAAAATACTCAATATATTGTGATTAAAACTGCTTTTCTGGATATACAGCATATTACATATTTTTTTGCGAACTCTTCTTTACCAAAGAAAATGGATTGGGAGGTTTTGTTGAAAGACAAATTTAAGGATTTGAAGCAACTTGAAACCAGATCCAAACCAGAGCTGGCTATTGGAACACTTCACACTTATTTCAGTCATAAAAGGTAAAAGTGTAGACATCAGAGATGAAGTGAGCTATTCAAATATGAAAAACATGCGTAAGCCAGTTTTTTGAATGTGCTATATTTGAAGTGTTGATTAAAACAGAAGCCAAAAGCTTTTTCTAAATCTTAAAAAAAGGTGATAGCTATAGTTGAGGAGTTGTCTTCTTTTTTTGTAAATGGTGTAGATTGGTGGAAATTAGCTATATCTTGATTGCTCTAAATGAGCAAGTCTACTTAACAAGCTTTTAAAGCTTGGTCACACCAGAGAGTGGAACATCAAAATAATATATGGGTGTTTGTGATTGGTAATATTGTGACTACTCTGAGGCCTAGTTGTTGGACTACAGTAGCTGGTGAGTTGACCACTAACATACCACCTGATTCTGCTGGTATTAGGCTGTTCAATGAACTATTATTTGCTCTCATCAGCCCATACATATGGCATAGTAGGTCCCCGCTCTATGCACCAGACTTTAGTTTTAGTAGTAGTTAGTTATAGAACCCAGTAGTTATGTCATGGTTGTAACTCTAATTGCAGAGCTACAACTTTGTTACATTTAGCCACAAAAACTACTTGGTTAGGGTTAGGGAAAAGTTTGTTGTTTGGTCTAAAATAAAGTAACAACAATGACCAATGTTACAAGATTAACTGCCAGTTTGAAACAGGTAAGGAACTGGTGTCTTCTGTTTCAAATGCCTGTTTTCTCTCAAATCCATCCACCCTGATTTCCTCCCTATGTGGATTTTGTCACTTAAATTACAACTGCAAGTATTTCTTCTGTCATATGTGGTATGGCCACTAGATGTTGCCAAATCACCAGACACGATAAACAAAAAACCTACAGTACTGGCCTACTGGTAGGTAGTAGGATCCCTACTGAGTTATAAGGTAGAGCATGATAAAGACTGGTAATTTTATAGCACAATAACAGGGAAATCAGCTGAGACCAGCTGTGTCTCCTGTAAGTTAAGTTCCTATATAACTAAACTGCAGTCACAAATACGTTTTTGTGGGGAACATAATTGCAACCGGATTACGATTTCTGTTAACATAATGATCATATGTTCACATTTAACGTACATTAAATGACAAGTCGCAAATACATTGGTACAAAAAATGTCATAAATGCAACGTATTGTAGTCTGTCAAAATGTACATCTACAATGTTGTATCTACAACATCCTGTTTTGTCTTCTGTGAAAGTCACCAGTGTTACAGTTCAGCATCCTCATCAAGTTTTTTAGGGTTGGGTTCAGGCATCACAGCACTGGGTTAAGGTCAGGGAAAGATTGTGGGCTGGGTTAATGGACAACTATCTAACAGTGACTTCACACACAACGTCAGCATTAAAATTTTAACTAAACACAATCTTTCTCTAAGCCTAGCCCCCTTTTTGTGCCTAAACCCAACCTTATACACCTACCATCCATCCCAGCCACTAACACTGCAACTAGCTTTGTGTTAGTAAATGTAGCACTTCATTCACTCAAAAAATATGTTTCACCACAATATGATAATTACATTTGCTACAAACACGTAATCACGGTTGCAGTTTAGTTGTATAGGAAGGTCATTTTTAGGAGCAGAGACATATTGGCTCTGATTACTCTGAGTATGTCTCTGCCACTCAACAGTACGGAGAAAGTAGAAAGAAGTTCAGTTTGTTCTCTGAACTGTACTGAATTTCTGCTAAGATTAATTTTCAGATTTGCACACTCTGTAAGTGGTGCAGTTGGTAGAGTGTTTGTCCATCAACTCTAGAATTAGGAGTTTGTAACCCACGTCCTCCTGGCCATATGTCGAAGTGTCTCTGGACAAGACACTGAACTGCTGAGATGTTCAAAAATACCTCAGCCACTGAGGTTGCACTCTGGGTGCCAGTCCCAAGTCTGGAGCCTGTTCTGGAAAAGAAAAGCGACATTTTAGTCTAAATATAGGGCCAAAACAGATGCGTTTAGCCTTAGACATAGCCTTAGCAATGGCATCTGGAAAAAAGCTCCACTGAGGAAGTTGGATTATTCGCTTCTGTCAGCCTGAAATCAAAGTAGTTGTCACTTCTTGGCAATGAACATTTGACTCAACTGTGATAGATGTTGAGTCACAGAAACCAAAAAAGGTAATCTTCGAGTTGTTTTTCATTCCCATCCTGGTGGAGACAGGTTCCAGCCTTGTTGAAATATATTTTTGCTGTAATACTGAGGTCAAAGCTGGTGCCAAGTGACATTTGTGACCGTGCTGTTGTTGTTGTGATTGCCGTCATGTTTTTCTGTCTGTCGGGCTCTGTGGTTCTCATCAGCTGAAGTCCCAACCTTTCCACTCTGTGTTCTCTCTTTCACACATACACAGCCACAAACACACATGAATAATGTAAGTGTTGAGGAAATTGCAGCAGGCTGACAACAACGCTGATTCGCCGCCGCAATCCAAAATAGTTTGGGAGAGGGAGAAGGGGGCCAACACTTGCATATCAAACTGAGGCTTTGTAGTAGTAAGGAGGAGTGGGGAAGGACAGAAAATGGCTCATATTTAAACAGCAGCAGAAGCTGAGATGAGAGCGCATCAAAACACGGATTCACAATGATCTGAGTCCCTTCCTCATTTTCTTCTTTGGACCCAAAGGGAAAGGAGGGGAGAAGGGAAGAGAGGAGAGGAGGTAATTGAGGAGCTGGAGCTGCGCTGGTTATTACTAGTTGGCCAGTCAGAGTTGCCTGCTACAGTGATGCATTATGTGAGTTTGACACACATATACGCACATTTTTCCCTCCCTTCTTCCCTCCCTCTCTCAGTCTAACTATATTTGAAGATGCATGAACATTCCTCTTGTTGTCAGGCTTCTGAAAATGTTTGTTAATCGCGTGGCCTCGTGGTACTGCATACCAATTGGATCCGTGCAACAGCTCCACTGGTCGCCCCCCGCCCCCCACTCCTCCTCCTGCCTTCATATTGGATGTTTAATTTAGAAGATATCTGATTGCTTTATTTGTGAGCGAAGTGATTCCATTATGTTTGTCTAATAAGCATGTACTAATGGAATTTTTTTTTCCAGCACTGATCATTTTCATACATGCTGGGATTAGTAGTTCATTCGGAGGCACGCTGTCTGCGCATGGTTCTGGTAATGAAAAGGAGATGAAGAAAGCCATTAGCTTGTGTGCACATACAGAATTCAGCTCATCACTCCATTTAAGCTCATTATTAAAGAACTAGCGAATGTTGCTGAAACAAAACACGACCACTTGAATTTAGAGACAGGGAGATTTCCTATGTCCTAAACCAAATTGGAGGCCAAATTCACTCATGCATCTGTATTTTCAAAATAAAACAACTGATTTCCTTCTACAGGATTTTTAGACAGCGGGTTTTAGTCTTTTACCTTATACAGTATATAAGTATGGCGGTAACCTCCTGTAACACCCATAATAGATCAAACAACTACTTACTGCTGTAGCTTTTGAAAGTAACATACCTGTATCTGTATTTTTCAAAATAAAACAGCTAATTTACTACTTAGAGGAGTTTATGTGACAACGTCCAGTCTTTGTACATTACCTTGTACAATATACGAGTATGGAGACAACTTTTCATGACTCAAAGTCTATTTAAACTCACTGCTGTAGCTTTGAAAAGTATTGAAAGTCCTTATATGCAGATTGAATTTTCTCATTTACCATTAACCTGTTGATGTCCTAACTTAACATTATCCTGCACACTTCCACGGCTTGTTTGGGTTATGACTATTGGCTCCATGTTGGTTTTGACATAATTGTATTTTAAAGTTGTCGTCAGAATTTTTGTCTGCTCGAGTGAACATCGTTTAGCGTTTTGATGAATTGTCGTCGTCAGCTGTGTTTTTAGTTTGAAAATAAGTTTTCATTTAACCAGAAATCATAGATGCTAACTAGAAAGCTTTGTTCGACAGATGCTTAGATATTTATCTGAAGTCTATTAGATCTAAGCAATAGTAGTATTTTGATGATTTGTGATGATTCTTATACATTCACTTCCCACTGAGCCATCACCGTACAGATACATAGATTTTTTTGTATGAATGTAAAATTGAAATACATGGCATATAAGATGTGTGATGAGGGAAAACTACTGTATATACTGTACATACATTGGTACTTCAGACGTTCTCAACAGGCTTTTCTAAAGGATCTGTGTGGTACTCTGAGCATCATGAGACCGTGAACAACATTATCTTCAGCACAATTACTGTGGCGTATCTTTTCTTCTGGGTTTATTTGAAAAAGGACTTTTGTACAATGTGTTTGAGTGCCTTTGGCAATTACACACACACACATGTATATATATATATATACAAGAAGTCAAACAAACTAGTTAATGTTTACTCTGCAACTGTAAAAATCATGGCAAACAGTGTGTTGGTATAGTTGATGTAATGAGTTGAGGTGAAATCTTTTCCCATGCCAATGTTAGATAATAGAAACATTAATGTTCAGTGGCAGTATGATCAATAAAAAAAATTTTTTCCCCAACTATGTCATTTGTTTATCAGCACAGAACGCCACAAATCTTCACTTTCTTTTAATCACACAGTCACAATGTAGCAGCCATTGGTGCAAATAAATGAATTTATTGAGGGGAAAAATATCAAAGCAAATACAAAACACATAACTTTCCAAAGCTAGTCACCGTGATGATTTAAAAAAGAAAAACAGATATGCTCTTTTAGATTTTTATTTTCCTCCAAAGCTGCACATTTTAATCCTGGTGGTGCTTTTCATGACAAAAAGCAGTAATCATAATTGATCTCTCTGTATTTACAGATGAGGTAAAAACATTAACTTCACAAACATGTCTGCACCCAGAACACAACATTTACAAAGCTGTTTTATGGTACAGTACAAATGAGCGATGGGAAGTGAGCCGCTGCTCCTTTTACAGCCGCAGAGAGAGAGAGAAGTGAAGCATGAAGCATTTCTCCTCCTACTCTACGTGGCTCAGGCTTGCCTCTATCCACAGAGGAATAAAGAACAAGCATCCCTTTCTAGGTAATCCACACTGTCTACTTTAGAAGAAAAAAAAGAGAGAAAGAAACAGAAAACAGCTTATGTGTTTTACTTTCTGGTATCTCACAGTGTGCTGCACCCTCATCCTGACCGCCGACTCTTATTTTGAAAAGCCACATTCTTGAATTTTCAGAAAATAGAATGTTCTTGGAAAGCCGTGATCTGGGAATCAACTCCTCTGTCTGCTTTTTTTTTTTTTTTTTTTTTTAAACCCACAATCCTTTGGTTTTTTCCAGCTTGACAGCAAGCCATCAGCTCCTATTAGGATTAGTGACCTGATGTGCTTTCACACACTCCTACCTCATAAACGCTCTATATGCTTGACAGGCTTGGCTCGAACATTGTGAGAGCGGTGCAAAAGAAGCCCAGCACCTGAAACGCCAAGAGAAGCCATGTTGGCCTTTTGGGGAGGAGAGATAGGTGTGGGGTTGTGACGACGCATGACTTCTGTATTTATACCATCTGCAGTGCAACTCGCCATTTCTGCAGAAAACCATTTCTCCCTTCAGCTCTCCTCTCTCTGCAGCTCCCTAAGGAGCTACTGAGCTCTGCGGTGCACCGGTGGCCCATTTCACCACAGGGCCAGGCACTTGTTAGGACGGATCCTCTCTGCCTCCCTTTCTCATTTGCTCTCCGATTCACTCCTTCCACCCCTGTAATCATCTCCCTTATTAAAGGTGAAAAGAAACAGGTTCCGCCTTTGCTTTTCATTCTATTTAGACACATCGTTCTCATCACCTCTACAACAGCAAGAAGTCTGGGTTTTTTTTTGTACAGTTGAGCGAAGGGGGGAAGAAAATCAGCCTGATGTCACAAGAAAAACACTCGCCGCTGTACTGACAATTGGGACACAGCTTGGATAATAACAGCAGAGCTGTTATAGCAATTTTATTTGCAGTTTTCATTCAATCCATTTCCCAATCATAATTCTAACACAATTTCAGAAAAGTGTATGTTGCAACTTTGCAAGGGACAACAGAACGTGTGCATAAACATGCCCAGAATCCGACACAGGTATCACAGACTAAACCTAGGCTATAATCTATATAAATCTCCTTCGTCCTCCTCCTTCCATTTGTTTTTTATTGAGTAGTCACCTTGGAAAGCTGTTTGACATAGTTTGTATTCTAGCAAGCAATCGTCTGGTGAAATAGTTTCTCGCAGCCGCCACATTTGGTATGCCTCAGAAAGAGCGTGCGCGGAACAGAGCAACAGAGCAAGTATTTCCATCCCTCCCGCAGTCCGCACGTCCACTCCCATTTCTTTGTTACAAAGCTGTTTGAATTTCTGTATTTCCCACCCCACACACACACACACACTCAAACCTCCCAGCCTCCCCCGGGTGAGGAAGAACGAGCAGCGGAGAAGCGCAAATGAGAATAGGAAATCAAATGAAGACGACGGTGCAGTAGTAAAGTAGGAGGGCTTGATGTCTTACAACCCACAGAGCATTGAAACTTGAAACACCCAACCGATACAGAAATACTCAACCCAGCTAAAAACACATTACCAGTTAAAAAAACACCCAAAAACAAATCTCACCCTGCAACCCAGTTATGGCTGGTGCACTTTTTTCTCATACAAACATCGACAGAAGCTGTGTACAGCCAAGCAGCGAGAGCACTATGTGTTAACTGTAGTTAAAATCCAAACATTATAGGGGCTACTCAGTGTCATCCCACTCGTCTCCACTCTTATCATGTAGCACAGTGTGGAATATACGGAAGAGTCCTTTGTTTATTTACAAAGATTTAAGCAGCAAGGTCTTAAAAATAAATTTTTATGTGGGACTGATTTCCTCAAGTATAAAGAAAAAAAAATGGCCAAAGCTTTTTCATTTTACATTTCAGGCCTTCGGCTGACACTCATCCAGAGCAGCTCACAATGAGTGTTAGAAAATAGAAGAAATTTGGGGGTTTTAGTGGCTGTGACTGGAACAGATTTTTCTGACAGTGAAGCTAAGCTCCATCATGATGAGTAGCCCGGGTACAGAGAGATGCTCTGAAGCCTTAACCTGACTGGCAGGTCTGATAACGTCTGCAAAGTCGTAATCCAAAGGTAGAGGCAGCGTGGAGCGACAGGCTCTTATCACAGGGACACTTTCATCACTCTGTTAGGTCCCCTTGTTGATTGATGGGGCCCATCATCCAGTAAACACAACACCTTCCGCGTCAGTTGTCAGCAAGTGCAGGGTGTGGAAGCGAGTGTCTTTGACAGTCTCTCGCTGTTTTCCCACCTCTGTCGACGCTAAGCGTCTGCTAATTGATTGTTCCAGGGGGTGGGGGGGGGAGTGGAGTGAGGGGCCCCGATCTCAGGGTCCTGTCAGATTAGTCTGTGCATGTCTAAATTCAGAGGTCGCTGGCCTCGGCTCGCTCATACAGCGCCCGCAGCTTCTCAAAGCGAGGCCCCCACTCCCCAAGTGTCTCCTCCCGCCTCCCCTCCCCTCCCCCTCCCCCGTCCCCAACGCTCCCCGCGTCCAGCCCCGCCGAGCTGAAGGAGCTGAGGGAGCCTGCAGGCGAGCCCCCTCCTTCAGTGGAGAAGACCTGCAGGGAGTCGAAGGGCCCCGTGTCTGGGTGCTGGTCGGCGTCGCGGATGATCTCGCACAGGTAGCGGGCGAGGTCCTGGCTGGAGAAGGACAGGGAGCGGCGCGCCAGCTGGGCAGGGCGTGCCTGGCCCTGGGCCGGGAGCCTGGTTGGGGGGACATCCCTGCGGAGGCTGGTGGTTGTGGCAGTGGAGGAGGTGGAGGCTGCTGATGGAGGCAGGGTAGTGGAGCTGGTTGTCTGGCTGAGGGAGTCCAGCGGCTGGGCAGAGGGCGGGACAGGGGGAGCCTGATGGAGAATATGATGATGATGATGATGGTGGTGGGGAGGAGGCGGAGGGTGGTGCAGGGCTCTGGAGCGGCAGTACTGGAGTGACTGGGCCGGGCTTGGTTGGAGGGACTTCTGCAGCTCTGCCATGTCATAGGCATTCTGGGCACAGGCACACAAATAAACACGTGGACATTAACACACACACACACACACACACACACAGAATCAAAGGAAAAGTCCCAGTTAGCACAGTTGTGACGTTTTGGAGAGAGAGATGAGGCAGAATAAAAATGAAATATGACAGTCAGAGAGCAGAAAAATGAAAAGAGAGCAGAAAAACAATCAGCTCTCCCCATTAGCTTCACTGTGAATGTTCCACCTCTTTAAGTTTCCAATCTGTCTCCATTTACTGTCTGAGAGAAGTCACCATAATCCTGAATATCTGTGTATCTGTTTCTATCCACCTCACCTGCGCACTGGTACATTGGGCTTTAGGAGCCACTGTTACATTCATATACGCTGTAACATGCAATCACTTGAGGACTAATGTGATTCCACCAAAACTGTAGCCAAAAAATAAAAAATAAATAAAATAAAACACAGAGGGATGTGGGAGGAGGAGGAGGAAGAAACGATGCACACAGAGGAGGTGTGGGTCGCTTTGTAAAACTGATTATGTGATGAGTGGAAAGTGCTGTTTTTATTCCTCAAGAGAGCTTTCAAACAAGACTCTTGAGAATTAACTGCAGCATCTGCTGTGCTATAGGGGATAAAGACTGTGTGTCTGTGTGTGTGTGTGTGTGTGTGTGTGTGTGTGTGTGTGTGTGTGCTTTGTATGTGTTTGACTGCAAATGATTAACAGTGTGAAAGAAAAGACCAAAAGCGTTCAACTTTTGGGTATGGACAACCATATGCAGGTGTGCATGTGTGAATGAGTGTGTGTGTGTGTGTCAGCAACGTATGGGCAATATATTTGTTTCAATCAAAGACATGATTTTATGCAAGCGCTTAACTACTGTTGAGTGCTTGTGGGTTACAGTGGCTGTTGGAGAGAGGAGATAAGGATTTTGTGTGGGCCTAATTAAAAACCTAGCACACACACACACACACACACACAGACACACAGTGGAGGATTTTATTCCAAACTGAAGTGACATGATTCCACTATGAAGCTGTACTGTTGCATCCACTGCTCAGAATTTCCAAATTAAAATACACAAAAATCGTGGCAAACTGTGTACAGCTCACAATACATGTTTCTATGTATAATGTAGCATGACCATGAGTGATATGATAGAATGTGTGTGTGCATGCATACCTGGTCCTCCTCCCCGCCTCCTTCCTCATCATAGTTGAGAACGTTCTCCCGGATGTCCTCCCACCCATCGTGGTGGGCTGACACGTGGTAAACTCCCTCCTTCAGCCCTTTGTAGCTCCTCCAGCGAGTGTAGAGGAAAATGCCCAACATGAGCACTGGAGTTGAGACAGAGCGGTGAAGGGTCATAGGTTTATAAGCACAGTCATTAGCATCACACATTAAATGATTAATACCCTTCTGCCAATTAAGGCACATCCCCAGAGAGAGAGGTGCTATTTGATGGAACAGGCGTTGAGCATCATTTGCCAAAAAATGTGAGTAGAATGTGATAAGTTGTAGAGGTCATCTGATGATGTGTTGGGTTTCTACTGAGCCCAGGAGGTGCCTTGGGGGAGAATAAAACTAAATTGTGCACACAGATTACAAATTTCTTGCTCTCAGTCTATTGCCTTTTATTTTTGGTGTCTAGTAAATAGTATATAGTAGTGTATAGATTAGGTGAACTGCCTGAACGTCAGGCTTTTATGACTTATATCTTGAGATTGATCCATAAACATTATTAAGAGAATTAAAGTCACAACTTGTGTTCTTGTTGGCTGCACACTGACAGAGAACACCTTTATGAATGCAGAGTTTAACATCTTTGACTTTTCTGACTCCGTGTTCACAAGTCACCGAATAAATAATTTATTAATATTAAATCCCTTCAGGCATCAAACTGCAGTGGAACAAATCCAGTATCTCCTGATTGCAAGAATGGGCATTTTAGGTACCACACAGCTGTGGCATCTTCACTTTGACTTTAGTGATCTGTTATGGACCAACATCACTATAGCTCTCATTAAATAGATTCAAAAGCAACACCTGCCTCGTTTTATTTTTTATTTCTTTGGCTCTGTCTTCTAAACCACTTGTATGTTTCATTTTAGTGTATGTTTACTGCTTTATTTTTGCTCTGATTGCTAATCACTGTTTCCTTTGTGGCCCACTCCCTGATTGATGTTGACAGGTATTGGCAATTTGGACTGTACCATGTGTAGGATGTTAGAGGGGACACAAAAATGGTTTTCATTTTGTTTTTTTGTTTTCCTTCCTACCTAAACTGAAAATAAACTGTAGCCTGAAGAATATGTTGGACAGCTATTTTATATTTTAAAGCCTAAATGAACTTAAAATAAAACTAATGTTACCAGCATTTTAAATGGCTTTAATTGTCTGTTTGAGTTCACCCTTGTTGTTAAGTAAGTAGTTTAACCCGGCAGTATTTAAAGCTGTTGTTTGAGTCATTCAGGTTTTGCCTCTGGACTGGGGAGACTCTTTTTCTCACTCAGTTTCTTTTGTTTTTTTTGGTTCTTATATGTTAGTGAGTTCCTGGAGTTTGTGCTCCGCTTTCATCCTCCAACTCTCAGAGAACTGCTTGTGCACATTATGAACCCAGCTACTGTTCCTTCTAACTTTGTCTGTGTAGCATTACTAAAGTCACAGGGAAGTGATGGTGAACCAAACCAGTTGAGGGTTATAATTTAATGCTTTCCACCACAGTGGTTTGCTTGATTGATGTGATATGATGCTAGCATGAAACAAACACTCATACATCAAGCATTAAGTGTGAAATATACAATGTGTTATTGTCCTCATAACTTATCTAATTTAGTACTACAAGGTTCTTTGTGTAAACAACCAATCACTGTTTGGAATATTTATGGGAGGACCAATCAGATTCTGCCTCTTTGCTGTTAAAGACACCAACTAAGTTCAGTCTTTTTTTAAAAAGTAAAAAGCTGATCTTAAATATGAGTTCTAGCTAATGCTTGAAAGATAGCTTGCTTGGCTTAATTAGCCTTAGAAGACGCGGACAATTAATGGCCTCAACTTTTATTAAAGCTCTGCTCCCAGTACTCCCTGACAGCTCTGAAATGTGAATAGTTTACATTTAACATTGATACTCTAGGATTGCAGGATGTGTTATGGGAGAGAAAAGAAGTGGAGGAGTTCAGAAAAAGTGATAAGGGTGAAAAGAGAGAGAGACACACACACACACACACACACACACACACACACACACACACACACACACACACACACACACACACACACACAC
>JAUMHL010000018.1:26633494-26650071 GCA_032362345.1 Sandelia bainsii | reverse complement strand
CACACACACACACACACACACACACACACACACACACACACACACACACACACACACACACACACACACACAGTTGAACCAATCTGCATGTGTTTCACACTCTAGCATTGCTGTGACCTTTTCAGATGTCTAATAAATCCCTCGTGTCTTGTCTCATCCCTACCACCTTTCGTCTTAGTTAACGCTTCACAATTCAATAGCTTTTCCACAATATTCACCTGCTTTACATGCACACAAAGTCGTCCCTGTTTCGTGCTGCCACTTTTCCCCTTTAATTCCACAGTTGTTGTTTTTTAAAACCCTCAAATCAAATAAGTATTAATTAAAATGAGGTTTTTTTTCCACAGCAGCAAACCGCAAAAAGAACAACTTGTAGAATCTGGAATGCAATTTTGAGATGACATTTAACAATTTATATTCACATGTCATTAATTGAACCGAACTGAATCATTATCTGACTCATCTTCAAATCTGTTTTTGCTAAGACTGTACATTGCTGCGTTTTAATCACATTTCAGAACCGCAGCAATTACATATCACAAACTATTTCAACTGACGGCACTATAAATACCCCAGCAATTTTAATCTTGGCTCAAACGTCACCATGAAAAATCTGCAATCTTAAACAATTCCAAAGCACCTTTTCTTTTTCAAACACACCGCTGCTGCCGTCTCTCCTTCTCCAGCAGCTGCTGCTTTTTTTTCCTTTTTAATCCGCATGTCTTTCTCCTGCATCACAACTAAAAACCTAGCAGCCGATCCATCATGTAAGCACACCAACAGACGGCACTCAAACTCCCTGTGAATTGATAACACCCCATTAAACAGCCCACCCTCTGACAACTCTGTAAGAGTAAATTCACTCAGCCAGAAACCAGCTGCACAGTACTAGAGGAAAAATCAATATTCATTTACTGTCAACTTGTCCCCCTGACTACAACTCCAGTGTCTGACAGATGAAGATGAAATTGTTTCAAGAGATTCACTGTTTCATTTTAGAGTGGCATTAGAGCTTTTAATGGCAGTGGGGGGTGGGGGATAATAAAGAGAGTGAAAGACAGACTTTTGTTTTGGCAGGAGATGCATGTAGCTGACTGCTGCAGAGTGGTCTTGAAGTTAGAGCGGCAGTGAATTGGCAAAATGCAAGGTCACAGGTTCAGTCTCCTGCCTCGACTGCAGTGGCCCTCATTTACTGTAGGTTTCCCCGAGCCTTCCAAAGACAAGGGGGGGTGGGGTGGGGGGGGCTGGGGCAAATCTGTTGCGACTCCAGCAGCCTGAAGCTGTTTTATGTATCCAAGTACCAGAACGCAGAGAAGAAGACAAAGTATTTGAAAACACACTTGGACAAACCTCACGAAGGTGAGACTTGTGTTTTATTGGATATTGTTTGGAGGATATTCAAACATTGTACTTTTACTAGAGAAAATACTTTGAGAGTGAAGACAAAGTGGTTGATTTTGCAAATGAGCATCTAGCTTGTTTGTCCACCATTAAAAGTGTTTTTGTGGGATATATCTGGGACTGGAGGAATTTCAGCCTAAAGGTTGATATATGGTTCTGCATTCAACCTATGCAGAACCTACTTGTAGGCAATGCAAGGGGCCTATGCTGTTGTGAGTATTTATACTCATGTGCTGGTGAATCTGTCACTCTGCAATTATACAGCCAAAGTGCTAGTTGTCGTTGGGGTCTACATGGCACTGTGCTGAGCTTCTTTTCCATTGCGTTGGTGACTTCAACTGAATGGATTGTGTTGGATTTGGAGCTAACAGATGTTGAGCAGCAGTGAACAAGTCAGAGGACGTGGTCTGTACGACCATTGTGATGGGCCAGTCACAGCTGTTGCAGTCTGCATTTCACAGACATGTGGTTGCATGTCTGCAGAGGTGCATGCCAGGTAAAGGCATAGGCTAGAGTGTATGGGCTACACAAGATGTTCAGCATCATAGTCTCATTATGATGAATCAAGAGTCTCAAACACTCTGATGCATCCAGTGCACCACCAGTTAACATCCACCAGTGGGGATGTAGAAATACAGGTCTATCAACTCACTAGCTTCATACTACCTCATCACATTACCTCATTTCTCCTGCACCACCCACTCCATCCCACTCAACCTAATCAACCACAAGCATCCAACCTCCATAATGGAGGATCTACTTTTGTCAAAATGTAAATGTGGAACCTGCTGCCATACAGCCCATCTCTAGATAAGTGGCTGAAAATGGATGTTTCAGTTTCTTTGATTGTAGATAGCATGGAGTCACACCACTTTTGATCCTTTTGATGAAAATAATGACTAGACTTTTTTAAAGATTTAAGTCACAACTCCAGAGACAATGTTTTGATATGAGAGCTCCTGTTTTGTTTGCATTTGATCTTCTATTAGCATCTGGAAGGGGGCATAGGTGATAAGAGCATCTAAAAACAAAAACAACAAAAACGCAACTGAGAGAGCAAATGGTTGGAAATCGAGTTCAGGTGTGATGTAGCCGATCAGATGCAACATTAAACCCATCTGGTGGGTTTAACAAATAAACAGTAAAAAAAAAATCGGAGATATGATATCATTAGAGGCACAGAAAGACATCTGATCTTGAGCTGTTGTGTGGATGGATCAATATCCTCTGTGCATTAGGGGAACGCAGCCTATAGATGGACTGAAGCAAAGAAACTGCAAGTATGTGCAGGATGTGTTGCTTGGTGTACGGTGATGGAATTTATGTCTTAATGTGTTTACACTTGCTTTCTGCCGCTCCCATCTGTGTGTGTGTGTGTGTGTGTGTGTGAGAGAGTTTATTTGTGTGTACAAGGAAGTGGCTAGTGTGAGCTCCATGGGGAAGTGAGCAAGGAAGCTGGAGGTCAGGGTTTACAAGATGAATCTGCTCTGTTCAAAGGCTCTCTCTGGAGGGCAAACAGAGAGAAATGGAGAATTTGATCAGTATTTCTGACTGTGTGTGTGTGTGTGTGTGTGTGTGTGAGAGAGATGGTGAGCCTGAAAAGCGAGATTATGTTTATTTGTTTACAGTTCCTCTGAGGACCCATAAGTCTCTTTGACCACCTGTCCTTATTTTTGTTTAACTTTCTCCCTCTCTCGGCTGAACTCGTACACCCGCCTTCTGTCTGAACACCTCTAACTATTTTCTTCCTCCACTAAAGTTATTTTCTATTGATTCCATTGGCTTTTAACAACAACCACTACAATAGGTCAAACCCCGAAGCCTCTCCTGGATGTCCAGCAGATGCCTGCACGCCATTAGATATTACACACACACACACACACACTACTCAAAACCAATTCCTATCCAAATGCCAAAACTACGGTCATAAAAATCAGAAGCCATGCTTGAAATTAATAGATTTTTTTTTCAGGGGATATGTTCCAATTCTGAGTGACTTTTGAAAACACTCTTAACGACTATAAGGTAAATGTCTGGAAAAATGAAAAGACGGATGTCAACTGCACATCCTGAAGGGGCCTCTCAAAACTCCCACACTGCCCTGGATTCACAGTGAGGCGGCACTCTGCCACCTGAGCAGTTCAGGTGGCACTGAATGAGTATCTGTGTAATGGGATTTACAGTCAGACAATCGATATCCCTGCAATGAGATCAGTGTCAATGAATAGGCTACATCAACACAAGTCAATAATATAAAATAGATTTTACCCTCATCAAACTATAATTCTGTTTACTACAGCCTACAACTACAGTTTACTCTTTTTCTCACTGTACTTTTTTGTGCTAGCACTTTTTTTTTTTTTTTTTTTAAAGGCCAGTGCCAATGCATTGCTGCTAATAACCTTCTCTAAACATTTATAAGTGCAATGAGGAACATTATTGGGTTGAACAGTAAAAAATCACTGATTACCTCCAGCTCACACGCTGTTCAGAAACACAAACCCTTCCCACACAAACTGTAAGTAAACATCTGTTCTCTCAGCTGTACTGTTCATTTTCAAACTGTGCTCTCTATTTCCTCTCTCCACTGGTGTTTCCGATCTCTTGATACACAGCTCTTTCTCCATGTTAAAAAAAAATGGTGTAAATAGTGTCAAACTCGAGCGTGGAAGCGTAGAAAGACGAGGTGCTTTCACAGTGCACATGAAAGGTATCTTTTTTTTTTTTTTTTCTTTTAACTTTGTTTTAATTCTTTGTGGCTGTTTTCGCTGTATACCTCACATCAGTATTCGCCTTGGATCACTGAACTTTGGTGTATTTGATTCCAGGTGCAAGTTCCTCCTAGCACATGTAGAGTTGGAGA
Source organism: Sandelia bainsii (assembly GCA_032362345.1). NCBI lineage: Eukaryota > Metazoa > Chordata > Actinopteri > Anabantiformes > Anabantidae > Sandelia > Sandelia bainsii. Next base: position 26,645,807 of record JAUMHL010000018.1, on the reverse strand, counting down.
TGACCCAAAGCAGCTACAGAGGAGATGTATTTGGCCACATTACCATTATAACCTAAATGCAACACGTGTCCAGTCCACATACCAGTACCACAGAGATGAACTCTCGACTGTGCTAATACAATTAATGTTTATATTAACATGGGATCTAATGTGGGCAGCACGGTGGTGTAGTGGTTAGCACTGTCTCCTCACAGCAAGAAGAAGGACCTGGGTTCGAGTCCATGGGTCGGCCAGGTGTCTTTGTCTATGGAGTTTGCATGTTCTCCCCGTGTCTGTGTGGGTTTTCTCCGGGTACTCTGGCTTCCTCCTACTAGCCAAAGACATGCATGTTAGGTTAATTGGTGACTGTAAATTGTCCATGGGTGTGAATGGTTGTTTGTCTCTATATGTCAACCCTGCGATAGACTGGTGACCTCTCCAAGGTGTACCCAGCCTCTTGTGTGGTGACTGTTGGGAATAGGCCCGAGCACTCTCATGACCCTTACAAAGACAAGTGGTTAATATAATGGATGGATGGAATCTAATGTGATATGGATTGCTTGCACACTCTGCAATACAAATAATTTTTGCGTCTTCTAGCTCATTGTTTTGATTTTTAGGCCCTGACTTTACTGTTTGGTTCACTCTTTATCATCTCATTCCACTTGCCAAACAATGTTATAAGTGTAATTCTAAAACGGATACAGTCACCTCTCTTACTATAAAAATAATTAATAACTAAAATTGTCATTGTGCAATTATCAATCACTTCAGGAATTGCAATCACAACCGTTAATGCAAATTCAACCAGCCCCTCGGTATTCTGCACAACCTTGCAATATTGTCCATTCACTGTAACTTTCCCACAAATTTGACCCACACTTTGTACTGTTCCTGAACGCCTCACACATATGATGAGCGCTTGCAAACGCTATGGTGGGTACTTTCTTAAACTAAAAACTGCAAACAAATGATTTACTTGTGGTGAACTTATGACAAGAGGAGGAGAAATATCCAACTTACTGCAAAAGCCTGTGAAATCCTGGTATTTAATATTAATGTTGGTAAATGTTCATGAACTGCAACACACAAGGTGCAAAAATGGAGCATCTACACATTGGACACTTAAGGACTGAGTAGAGCTTTCTGTCCAGAACAAGGTCTCAAATCCCCACCCGAAAACTAGAATCCAAATGTCCAAAGCTTGAAATCCTCTAAAATATTACATTTTCAACCCCGTCCAGCACATTCTCTGTGGTGCTTCAAATCAATTCTGCGTGTTGAGATGAAAAAAACCTGCCCTGTCAGTTTTCTGGTCATGTCGATTATTGTACTGGTGACAGAACATTCCCAGACGTCAGATGGACACACACTGATACTTCAACATTTTGAAGTCCTTAGTATGGAGGCTAATTTCAGTTGGTTAATTTCGTCAGTTCAAGCTACTTGTATCCCCAAAGCATTTGTGCAATCATCCAACTCAACAGGTGATGTAGCCAATCATCCAGCTCTTCAGGTGATTCTCTTTAATGTTCTTTTAAGCAGGATCCTTGTGTCCAAAAAATGATTACCAAAGTCTCTACAAGAAAGCTAAAAAGCTAAGTTTTCTAACTGTGGGAGGATCCGATGAATGAATTAGGCTGTAGTCTGGAATGCTGTGAGCTGACATCAGAAGTCCCAGTAACACCGTTCAACCACTATGCCATAATTTCAGAGGGTTTTGTCTGGCAAGGGAACAATAGGTCAAATAGACAAACACACTGCAGCTTCCAGCTTACATGGATAGGCAGTGGATCATCTACACAGATGGATACCGGTGGAATTCTGAGGCATAAATGCAAAATAAGGGGGTGCCATCATGAAACCAAAAAATATAAAACATAAATGTCTTTTAGTTTTGATATGTTTTTCTTTAAGAATACAAGACTTGTGATTTAAATTTGAGCTGACTATGCTACAACACTGGTTTTTTACCTGATTTACATATCAGTGGTCCAACTTAAGTCACAGAGAATGTATGAATTTGACTGAACTTGCATATGGTTAAAATGGGCATATTGGAATGTTTTGAAATGTCTCTCAGCTTTGAAATGTGTTTACAGTATATTATATTGAATGACACTCAGTGTGTCTATGTGAGGGGGGGCAAAAAGGCAAAAGGGGGCAGATGCATCTTCCTTAATGCCTTATAGGCTGTAATGACTGTAAATGCACACTTGAATTACTTCACCTTCTTTTCAGTAGGAAAATCTGATTTTCCTATCAGACTAATTATCTGTGACTTATATTGCTTGGGTGGATCATAATGTACTCACATCTTTCTCAGCAGTACATCCAGCTCCACATGACATAAGTAGGTATTAATGTACTTTCAGCTGGAGAGATTTGGGTATTCTGCGGAATATGAAGAAGGATCTGGCAGAAGACTTAATAAGGGGCTTTCTGTGCTGTGTTTAATCAAGATTAAAATGGGTTAGAGCCCTGAGCTTTCTGCTGTGCTGTCAGACCACTGCCAGTTGGTGCACTTAAGAGTAAAGACAATTTTTGCAGCGCATCATTTCAGTGAAATTGACTGTTTGTTTTTTTGCATTTGGGCTTTGTAAGCTGCTTTTTCTATTAGTTTGACACTGCAGTTTTACACAGATTTGACCAGATCTAATGGAAAAAAAACAACATTGTGGAAACAACCACAGTAACCACTGTAAAAGTGCTGCATCTGTTTGCATGTGATTAGTCAAACTACCATGTACCAAGTGCAGTACAGTCTGTTCGAGCACAATAACTCAATAGTGTCACTTTATTATCTAAAGCCAATGAAATCCAGAATATGTGGCTCTTTAAAAAAAGAGGACATTGTAAAACACCAGATGTGAATTTAGTGATTTAATGTATGATGAACATTTTACTAATTTCAAGTTTATTGAACTTAAAAGGTCGTTTTTTTTTATTTTCTGTCAATTTTAGAGTTTGAAAACATTGTTGTTCTGAAGATCTTTTCACTTGAAATTATGAATATGAATTGAGTGTTAACGCAATTTATTAAATTATGTTTTTAAAGAAACAGAGCTAGCAGATATCTCAGCATGCAATGCCTGTGGCTTTGGGATCTGTAGTTAATATGAATTATTGTAAAAGAAAAGCAAATCTATCTATACAACTCAATATCTTAAATTTTATGAACTTGTATTCCCAAGTTCAGCTAACTTAACTGAGGTAGTTTTACATTTTTAAACTATTTTATCTTCATTCATAGATTTGACTACCACTAAGTTAATTCATATTTTCAAGGCAGCACGGGAACTTGTTTCTAAGTTGAACCAGATTCAAATGAATTACAGTGTATTCAATCACATCTTTTAGTTTCAAAGTGAAGCCAAACCCAAAAAGTCACAGGCAGACAGGGAGAAAAAAGTGAGTTTCTTATCTGTCTCAAAATCAGTTTGATATTTATGGATTTCCCAGTTTAATCTTCCTCCAAACTTTCAACAGTACACGAAGATAACCTGCGAAACCTCTTCACCTTGAAGGACTTTGGTATGATAAAATCAATGCAGCAATCACTGACTGACTACTTAGCTCACCTGGCAGAGGAGATTGTAAGGATATATTCAGTATTTGACTCACTGACCAACATCTGTGTTCTTAATCTGATATCCTTTATGTCCTTAGGACCAAACAAAATCACCATCCTGCAAATTTTCTGTGTTAAAGATCACAAATGAACAGCAAGTAATTTTACAGCTTGTTTAACAATTTACAGCTCATCCAAATGACACAAGAAGCTCTTATGCATTTTATTAGCAGTAAATAAACATCTAGTTCACTTTACCTCTGGCGATCTCCGCTCACGTGAAGGTAGTGTTTACTGAAGTTGTCTTTTCTAAATGACTCAATAGTGACTATATAAGCTGCCTGCCATCAGCGTTTTCCAGTCATTGAATAAAATTCCAACATCAGATTGAAGAGCTGATCATCAGCAAGAAATGAGTCACATACTGTAATTTTCACTATGCTTTTTATAGTCTGTTTCCATGTTTGTTCAGATTTTGTCTTCACATCACAATGATTTGCAACAGATGTCCCTTTAATATCAGGTGCTGAAGCTGTCGCCTATATACACCTGTAAGTAGTTTTCCAAACAGTCACTGTCATCAACCAAATCAACACCTACGTACATATTCACTGTGATGGATTATGCATCTTATCATACTGAAATGAGAGAAAGCAGTATATACAGAAAGTAGTATGCAGATGACTGACAATAATGAAACCTCTGCACGATAGGTGATGCATACTAATCTAAAGCGTTACCTGATGGGTTGAAGCATGAAAAACTATCAGTATGGTCCCTTGAAAATAAGGACAACAAGCAAGCTATGATGCACTGTCTGAATGTTGTGATGCAATGTATTTTTTTTGAATGAGTGATTGCTACATGTATTCATGTATTTATTAGAGTCACAAAGAGGTGGTTGGAGTGGAGGGATAATGTGCATGTGTGAAGTATGAGTCCAGAGCCCTGTGTGAGGTTGGATTTAGACAAGAAAAGAACAAAAGAGAAGATACCCTTCCTCATAGTGATTGCATGTGGTGTTCATTTGCTGATTGTGAAAGTTCCATAAACCCAAATGAGAGATGGTGGATGCTATACTAGTGGCCACTCTGTAGGCGAGCATTAATGACTTGAACTTAGTGCAAACAGCAACATAGAGCTGGTGGAGAGTGATGAGAAGTGACCTGAGCTGTTTTCAATTACACTTCTAATTTTCAGAATGATATTTTATGATCTTTATCACTTTGTTTATCTTTTACTTTAATTTCTGTTCACAATATTCTCACAGATCAGTTAAAATAAAAATGAAATAGTGAAATAAAAATGAAAAGAATAAAACTGAAGGTTATTACATTATCTTACTCTACAGAACTTCTATACACTTTCTATTAAATGGATAATTCAAATCCGTATTTTTGTTTTCTGCAAAAAGTTTGGTCTGCAAATGAAGCATGAATGGATTAAGAAAAATATGTAGAGGGTGAGAAGGTTCATGTGAAGAAAGGATGCTATTTGCACACACACCTCCAAACACGCAGAAGCTGGAATACGCAAAGAGAATAAATTAATTCACATAGTTGAGTGCAAAATCAATATTCAGGGTACATGGTAAATTCAGTGGGCTGGGTTATTAATCACTGATACTGTCTAAAGATAGCTGATTGGACTTTGGGGTTGTGAATTCAAAACAAAGTTTCTACTTGGGAAATATCAGTCTGGCACTACACAGCTTGTCAGAGAAGCACCGTAGGGAGTGCAAACGGGTCAGCTCTGCAAGTCTCCCAGTGTAATCAATGCGAGTGTAACAGGACAACTCCAAGACTTCTCCTTGGGTGAGACTGTTCTGACCAGGTACATCAGCTCAGCGATGTTAATGTAAGTTACTGTACCTAATATGATCTGCTACTAATGGTTCCCCAAATTAGATTAAAAATATGCAAAAAAGCTAAAGAAAATGAAAACCTAAATTAGCTCTAATATACTCCAATAAAATAATCTCAGGTAATAAATAACCTAAGACGTAACATCAGTTCTGTCTATCTCGGAGAGAGAACATTATAGTCTCAAACAGAACTTGTTGCAGTTCATCCACAAGCTATATTCATAAATATCATCCCCGTGGTGGCACTAGATGAAAGCCAGGACAAGAGATGGGCAAAATTAGAGATCCATACTTTGGAATCCAGCTTTTGCTGCAAGAAACCCTACTGGACGCAGTAAATGCTCTCTTTTTAAAGCTAGCTGACAATACTAGATTGGACGATGAAATCAAAGAGAATGAGCTAATACGAATTCTGTTGGATTCTGTCTTTAATCTGCGCCGATCAGAACATTCTCAAAAGTTCAGCTCATTTTTTGTCAGCACTGCAACAAGAGAGTTGCTGCCCTTTTTTGTTCTTGCTGTTCAAACATTTAGAGTTCGTACAAGTCAGTCTCTCATGTTGCTACTTAAATTTCAGAGTGAGGAACGCTTGGCCGATCAAGTGTGGGATGCTTTACCAATTGAAATTACTACCAAAGCCCCCGGAGCACTGATCTCAATTTCTGCAGGTTTAGGTAAACACCTCCTTATATGCCTACAAATCAAGTAATTAACACTTAAAACAGAGCTGAGCCACGGCAAGATCAAGGTTGGATGTTGCATTTTCTATGAGCTCGAAGCCAAGTTTTAAGGCAGATATTGAGGAATAGAGGTGAGAAGGAGAGGAGAAATGATGATTTTAACAGTGTCTGTCTGGTCTGAGGGTGGGAAGGAGGTACCACCTGAATCACCAATGAGACAAGCCGACATGGCCGTCAGCAGTGGGACAATGACACCATCCTTCTCACCTCTACCATTCCCCTTGTTTTCCCTTCTCTTGCTATTTTGTGCACTGCCTCCTCTTTGTACATTTTTCTTCTCAGCTCCTGCTGTTTTCTTCTGCATGTCTCTGATCTGTTTTATTCTCTCTTGTACTGTGCTCTGTCTCATACTGCTCTTTACTGTTCTGTTTTAGTTTCCTCAATTAAACAAGGGGAACATGTCATTGTACTGACAACTCATTCTCTGTGTAAGAGTGCGCCTGAGGCATTTTTCTCAGCAGAGGATCCTTTAGGAATAAGAACGCAGAGCTAAAGGTACAAGCAGATGAATATTCAACAAGCAAAAACAGGCAGGTGAGCACACAAATGCGAATTTCAACAAAAGACAACCAGACAACAGTCTATTCACCCACAGGGTAGAGCAAGTGCTTGTGCAGCGCTGCCTCAGACGTTAGCAGCTATAGTCCTAACCTACAATTCCTCCTGATACTTCCTGACCTTTTGGTGAATAAAACTTGACTGTAGTGAAAACCATTAGGCCTTTACTGGCTTTAAACTACATAATAGTTATCAAAAGGGTCTGCAAAGAAAAGTTAAGAATCTGAGTTAAAAAAGGCTTTTGCAGGCTTCCAAACATGCTGCCAACATTTGCCAAAGGTGACGTTTCATATCTCAGAATGTGAGGTTCACATCCCTTTCACTGTATAGGAATTCAAATGTTGCTTCCTCAGCCCTAGTCAAGCAGTGGCAGATCTACAAAGTTTAGCTCAGGGTAACATAGGCTGTAATTAATTATTTTATATTACTGATTTTCTCTCTGTGTATTATTTGTTTCAGTGAATATATGGGCATTTCATTTTATAGTAAAATGACAGCTTTAGGAACTAAACAACTGTGATGGGGACAGCTGGGAGTGACCCTGCTTTCTCCCCTGTTGATCCACCCCTGTAGTCAAGTCAAGTCTGTTCACGAGTAAAAAAATAAACAGGTGTTCATCAAAGTGCTTTATATAACTTAATATGCAGGTCACAAGTTAAAACAAGTGAGATAAATATTAGCAGGGGTAAAATCCAGGCAGACCCCCCTCGAGCTGAGCTCTGTTGCATGCAGATTCAAAGTTGGAATCGTGCTGTGCTCAGGATAGGTCCAGTACCATTAAAGCTGTCACTACATTTTCAGCAAAACTATAAATATAATTTCCTAGGGAAAGGCTTTTTCTTTTTTTTGCTGGCATGTCAAATTCATTATTAGAGGCAGTTTATAGTTTTGCTTCATAAATGCAATTATATTTGCAGTTGTGGCATTACCTGAAGAATGAAACTTCTCATCACTGTAGTAATTAAAAATGAGCCAATGGGTAACAGGCCTAATAATGGAAACTTTTTTTTTTTGTTTCTCAGCCTACTTCCTGTTGATAGTGTGGTGTGAAGATATGTCTATTTTAACACTCAGAGTGGTGTGAATTAATTCCAAACAAATAAATAAAAACGTCTGTCTTGTGATTACTTTAGGTGCAAGCTTTTCAAAGGAACATTGATTGCATTATTAGAATCGTGGTACACTTAACACCTTACACTAACGCTAATGACGGTCATAAAGGAAGCTAATAGAATATTTGTTGATAATAGCTAATAGAATATTGTCTGTTGATACCCATTAGCGGCTAATTTCTTTTGATCACCTTGTTGAAATACCAACAGTAGCAATCTACCATTACCTGACATCTCCCATCATGTTCATTTCTGCTTCTGGGTGATGTCGTCTTTTGCACTGTGCTTCTTTGGCATGTTTTTTTTTTTTTTTCCCCACACTTTCACATTCATCATACACTTAATAAAAGCCATCATGTCAAGCAGGATTGCTGTATGTGTTACATGCAACAGATGTAATAGTTACCTAGTAAGGCCATGAAGCAGATACAGATTGCAAAGACGGAGCTGAAGCTCAGGCCCACATCCTCCCTGTAGATGGCCAGTGTTGTCTCACAGCGGCGTCCTCTGTAGCCCTCCGGGCAGTGGCAGGTGAATTTTGAGGGTGACTGGGCCACACAGGTCCCTTGGTGACATGGCTGCGTAGCACAGAGAGTGTAGACGCAGGACTTTCTGGACCCATTCACACGGATCATGTGGCCAGGAGGACATCTGCGAAGAAGAGTTGGACGGAGGGGGACAACATGGAAAACAAACAAAAGAATCATAAATTACATGCAGATTAAGATCATTTAGATGTTTGCGACGCAAAATGTGTAATATGCCATCAGAAGAAATAGGTCTTCACAAAGAAGATGGGACAGCTAAGGCACTAGCAGATAAAATGAAGCTGAATATGAATATCCAGGATAAAACAATGTCTTACTGAATGTTTATTACTATTTCCCACAGCAAAAAATGTTAATTACTCTCCTTTAATCAGTGATTTTACACAGATGTACACCTCAGTAGAGAATGAACTGAAGGAGATAAAAATGCTGACTGTGGTAGCGGCAGTAACTAGGATGATTTTATGCAGACAGGGGCACTTTTTCTGCCTCACTTCAGAAAGCACCACTATAATTAAAAGCTCATTTGGGTGTAACAGCTCAAACAAACATTTTATGAGCCTATTATTCCTGAATCCCATTCAATGTCTATGGCGCTCCAGGCTGTGCATTTTGATGACATCAGAGATGCCTTTGCTCACTGGAGATGTGTTCATGCTTACAACTATTGACTCAATTTTACTATGAAATAGCAACCCTAAATTGAAAATGGTCTAATTTATTGCATTAACTTTTCCTCATGCACCATAAACATACTACAGAAGAGACACAAACTAGTTAAGTTACTATATGTCTGACAAACTGTGTGCTTTGAATTATGGTAATAGGCAACTAATCTGTTCTTATGTCTGACCTTTGTTGTTGTGGTTACCATCCTAAATAAAAAGAGCTACAACTTTGTTACATTCAGGCTCAAAATCTACACAAATAGACAGTACATCATTTGAAGCTTATGATGTTGAAACACTGACCTGGCCTTTTTTTTTCCTTTTTCTGCCAATTGGCAGCAGAACTAACTTTAATTATCACCTTATATATTTATTATGGCAAATTGTTAGCAAACAGGTGCCACGCCACATTACATACACTATAATTCATTTGGAGCTGTGTTCTTGCCAACAGTTCAGTCCAGTCTCATTTTTAATAACTTTGACTTCATTAACTCTTGAAAGAAAAACAAACAAACAAAAAAACAACTCTATTTAGCTACATTCACATATAGTCATTTACCAGATGCTTTTATCCAAAGTGACTTAGAAGTGAGGTATAAAGCAAGTCATGGAGAAGACATTCGGAGCAAAGTGCCACGCTTGTTTCATGTGGGACCACTGAATGGAAAAGCTTTGCTTGGGGTCTTTTTTTCTGTGTGGTGTAGGAACCACCGGATGTCATTTGTTGGCAGAGCAAAGTGGGCGAGAGGGATTGTAGACCTGGATTAGGGTGCTCGGGTAGGAAGGTGCTGTTGAGTTGACCATTCTGTAAGTGACTGTGAGAACTTTGAGCCTGATGCGGGTAACCACTGAAAGCCAGGCTATGGCACTCCAGGCTGTGCAGCGCCTCAACAGTGATATGACATGCACTACTGAATGCTCTGTTCACCAGCTACCGGTTAACTTTGTCTGCACGGCACTTATCAGCAGACAGACTGAGTACAGTAGACTTAGTTATTTCTGTGAGAACAGCGCCATGCTGTAAAAAACAAAACAAAAGTGGAGATGTTTTTCCGTTGTTGTTGTCGTCCACGCAAACACACACATAATGCTCACACAAACATGCGCGCACACACACAGATAGATAATATACACCCATTAGCCAAAACATTAAAAGCACCTGATATTTTAATGTTGCAGTGGACAGAGGTCAGCATGGATACAACTGGCTACACAGCAAGTTGTGATGAACTGTGTGTTCTGAAACCTGTCGATCATGGCCATTCCAGTAGAATTTTTGTCTATATGTGTATTCTATTGTTTACGGGTACACATATATTTTATTATAGCACATTAACTTTACTGTCAGTGGTTTGGTCAAATTCACGACATACCTAACTTAAATTTTCATGTGTATATTTGTCACAAAGTGTCATGCTGATTGTTCTTTTGATTGGTAACCACTGTTAATCACCACTTGTTACTCTGTTGCACTGTGCAATCTGGCAAAACGCCATTTCTCAATTCTCCATATTCCCACTGCTATTGCTTGATTGTAGCAGCTGTGTGTGTGCGCGTGTTTGTGTGTATACTGGGTCCATGAGTCACATCACAGGGAGTATAATGAAGTGAGTTACCCCTTTAATCCTTCCACCCTCCAGGCACAGTCAGCTCTTTTGTTGTGGAAGAGTTAACCGACGTTTTCTGCCATCACACAGTACTTTACGACTGCTGTCATTAACCTTTTACTTAATGTAGTACATTTAATGCAATTCCTGATTATCCAATAGACATAAATATGATACTTTTCTCCACAGTATATTTGATGCAACTTTGAAATAAATGATCATTTTTATAAAAAAATATGATAGAGGGGCAATACAATCTGAGCTCATCAAAGAAGCCACTTAAAGTTACATGGAAATGTATGCTGGAAGATGTGAGACAGCAAGACCCACTTTTGTTGGCTGATGATTATGTTTTTGTAACACTCTTTACTCTTCTCCGGCAGAGGTTTCTGGCAATGCGGAGGACACACTGCTGCAGAACTGATTTTAGAGTTGCACTGACTGCTTTTACAGCAACCTTTCTGGACAGTTGTTCCCATGAGAGCTGAACAGAACAGGACTTTACTTCTGCCAAAAGACACAGTCCAAAGTTCAATGACTACTCCAAGACAACAATTTGTACCATCCTTAAAACCACAGGTCAGTTGAAAATGGCAGTAATACTTATAATAACTCATACTTGGTAATGTGAGGAAAACACTGACCTAGCTGTCTGAGACAAATTTAACAAGGTAATTAACTGTGAGAGGGATTACTATGCTATAACAAAAACTCAGTGTTCAGCAATCATTTTGTCTGCTTGGAGTTTGTGTAGGTGTTGAATATAGGACATCTGCCAGTCAACAAGACCACAGTGCTTCTCTTTTCTCTGCTTCATTATCATTGCCTGTCATTAGGCATGACTAGAGTCATTGCTGTGACAAATGTCCTACAATAACCTAGATGAGCGTGCACGCTCACTCCCAGTAATTAGTGTTAGGTAGGGTGTGAGTTTCTGTAGACGGATCACTTTTTGTTCAGACCAATTTTTCAAGTGTATATATACAGTCCTATGCAAAAGTCTTAGCCCACTATTGTATTAGTGTTTCAGCAATACTATGATGCCCATATATATTTATTTCTCAGTTTTTACATTAGAACAAGACAAAAAGTGATTTATTGGCTGCTCTCCTTCCACAAAGACCATTCCTGATCAGGTTTTTTTTTTGGGCTATGGAAGGATCAACTTGGCATCCAGATGAAGCTGCCAGATGCTGAGTCAGGTCCTTGCTGGACTTTTTCCGGTGAGAACTCTGAGAAACCTCTCCACATTCCTCTACAGAGATCACACTCATTATTTGTCACTTTAGCCTAAATAAGTCATTTTAATATATATTTGTGCTTTTTTTAATGCTGTGTACATATTTTCTATAAAGTTGTATTATAATGAAGATACTAAGAAATAAATATGGGTGGCATGATAGCTCAGTGGGTAGAGCAGTCATCTTCCAACCCAAGGGTTAGCGGTTTGATTCTCAGCACCTCAGACATCTAACTTGCTGGGACTAACACCTACTGTCTGGCAGCTGTCCAAACAACAATTTCCCCAAGGGGTTGAATAACGTATCAGTTATTATACACTACTCACAAAAAGTTAGAGATATTCAGCTTTCGGGTGAAATTTCAGGATGAACCTAAAATGCACTATAACCTTTACAGATGAACTTAATGTGACCTTCCCTAA
>JAUMHL010000018.1:26619509-26633394 GCA_032362345.1 Sandelia bainsii | reverse complement strand
TGAGGAAATCACCATTGCATGCTTCTACTTAAATGCCCTACTTTCATGATATAATATCACTGTAGTGTGAACTTCTTCAATAAATTTCACCCGAAAGCCAAATATCCCTAACTTTTTGTGAGTAGTGTGTGTGTATATATTTATATATATATATATGTATATAATCATAATAATCTGCCAAAACAACAAATCTAATGGTGGCCTAAGACTTTTGCACAGGACTGAATATATAAAATTGTGAAACACAGTGAATGGATTAAACACCTTGGTGAAGATGCTGGACAAATGGTATAGTATGCCCTCAAACAGCCAGACTGAAATACTAATCCTGCATAAAGCATGTAAAAAGAATGTAGTAAATATTACAGAAGGAAATTTTAAAAAAGGGCGTACCGTATTGAAATGACAATATTGTGCTTAAAATCACATTTTGGTTATTTTCCCATATCAATCACCCTGATTAGCAAGCTTTAGCTAAGTTTGGGGAAACTACTTCTCAAAGTCCCTGGTAAAGTAATTTTAAAACAAGAATTCTATAAAAGAAATCCCCTTTTACGCTGCCCATTCATGACAAGTTTACATGCACTCAAGTAACCAGGTTACTCAGAGAAACCAGGTTTCTTGGGTAAGCGGTAAACATGCACTAAAGAAACCTGGTTACTGGAAATCCACCTATACATGCAGCAGATGAATAATCTGATTTCTCCTCTATGTTGTGCTTATTCTGGAAGCATGGTTCACAGATTTTAACTGTACAGAGACAGAAAAGGACACTTCCTTACCGTTATTTTCTTTTTCTTTATATGTGTGTTGGAGGAGGTGGCTGACTAACTTTTCAGACAGTTTGTGCTGTAAAAAGGACTTATTTTGTCCATGGGGCACTTTGTGTTGGTTTCAGTTTTAGTTGTATTTTGGGACATCATTGCTCTGTGTAATGATCTTTCCTTTCATCCAAGCACACTTCTCTGCTGAAAGTAGTAGAGTGGTGAGTGTCTGCAGCCTTTGTCCTGCACATGTGCGCTTGCAAAAAGACTATTAGACACCTGGTTACGCATATACATGGCAGATTAATTCTCTGGGGAAATTGAGTTTCTGTAATTCCCTAACCCCGATTCCAGAAACTAGGTTTCCTGGTAATAGTTACGAAATAAACTTACTCGAGAAAGCCAAGTAAGCTGGACGTGCTGAATGGTGTTACTTTTAACTCAAACCAGGACCTTTTCCCAAAACCTAACCAACTAATTTCTGTGCATAACCCCAACATTGTGGTTTTTGTACCTAATATATGTAGTTCATGTGGATAAATGTAACAAAGTTGCAGCTCCAAGTTTGGGCAATTATGAAGCCATGGTTATAATGCTACTTTGGCAAGTGGAGCATGGACCTACTAATACATACTTCATATGTATGGACTGAGATACAGGTAATATGACACAGAACAGCTTGAAAAACACCTGAATTATGCTGAATAAAATGTCAGTTATCTTGCCATAACCCTTTTTTGTTTGGGAGTTTCTTTTTGTGGGTGACAAGACTGGAGTTCCTAAGTGTAAACTACCCTAAATCAAATTAAGAGGGACTACAACCACTGTTGTTATCTAAATTCAGATATGGTAAAATCTTAGCTCACACATGCTGGATGTGTCAAAGCTAAACATGGATTTTTCAAATATAACCTGTAATCACACAGAATAATAAAAATGACACTACCTTCCAAACACTCAAAATGAGTGTTGCTCTGACACACTACACGCCCATGCAAACAGCTTCAGCATGAGGGGATATCAAAAGCTTGACTGAGCTAGTGTGCCCGGTTATAGTCACTGCACAACGGTTAGTTCAGATAGGGGTTCAGCAAAAGTCAATTAATTGTATGGTAACCGTCCTTCAAAAAAATCAAACAAATTACATCAGTGTTTCTCTGTGTTTATTTTGGGAGAATAATTATCCACAACACAGTATATCATTAATTGACAGCTCATACTCAGGAACCACAATCCAATAGTCAAACAGTTGCTGCCAACACATACTGCTCCCTAATCATCCAAGGTTCAGGTCAAGTGGTGAAAAGAGAATGTGGTGAACAAGCAAGTGGGGTGGAAATAGAGGGGGAAGACGGAGTGTGTATGTGTGCATTTGTACAGTATGTGTATGAGATGTAGGTGTTTGCAATGGTTTCGAAATTGAGCAGGAGTGAGCGAGTGAGATGAGAGCCACAGGCCAAGAAATGGAGGGGCAGAGCAAAAAAATGAGAGCTATTATAAAAAAATAGGTTGCTGGATGGATGATGTATGTGAGTGGATCAGAGGAATGGGAGAAAAAAATGGGAAAGGCAAGATTAAAAGCGAGCAGGTTGCACAGACAGAGGCTGATGTTTCCAGTGGCAAGAAAAATGCTGAGATTAGAGCATGTGGCTACGAGCACTCAGTTTGATTCAGTCTGTGCCACAGGAGAGGGTTGTTAAGTTTGCTGTGGCTTTTCATTGCACGACATTTCCAATTTCCTGCTGACAAACAAGTTAACCCTCATACAAAAACTCATACTTTAGTGCATGTGAAATGTTGATTACACAAAAGTGTGAATCCCATCACGGCCAGAGGGCTGGAGGAAGAATTAATTTTCACCTTGTAACATTTTAGCCGTTTAGCTTAGTGACTGAGCAGGTGAGGTTCACTGCCTTATTCATTACTTTTAAAAAGGGAGACACGGCTCTTTCTGAACACACTTTGGGAAGGGGAACCATAAGAGTCCAATCCTTTGCTGACAAAATCAGTAGAAAATGAAAAAGGATTATAGGGGTAATACAGTAATTTAGTATTACTCTTCCAAAAAGTAGAGAGACTTGCAAATTGACTGAAAACAACAGTCCAAGCTGATGCAAAGAACTGGAATACAATGACCTTTGCTCCCTATATCCTACACTGAATCCTACATTTCCTGTTATGCAACTCCATAGCAACATGTGGCCAGACCTGATTAATCTCCACATGTTTCACAACTTCACACCCCTGTTTTTTATTGCACGCTTTTTGATAAATTTGTTGTTACTAAGCCCAAACGTATGGCTTCATTGAGACATGAGAGAAAATCAGGTGTGGACCAAGCAGCAGAGAGCAACAGAGTTGAGAATAACAAACACGAGTTCCAGCTTAGTGTCCTAATTCCCATTTGTTCATATATATATGAAAATGTTTTGTTCTAGATATGTATTTACTTATAATTGATGGAGAAAAAAAAATGAATATAAATAGGACTGGCAGTCAGATTATTACAGTGGTTGTCCAAGGTTTTCCACAGGGATCTCTTCTGCATTAATGTTGCACATTAATTGTGGTAACATTATTGTGCTGTGTTGAAAGTGGTATGGAAATATTACTAAAATAGTAAGGTTGATTTTTGTTTAAATTGCCAACACATTTACTTAATGAGTTAAACGCCTGAAATTAGTTAAACATTTAAAAACAAATTGAACCAGTGATCTGGTATATTTGTTGTTTTAAATATATCCATTGTGTCATTGTCACTCAAATTGTTACTTGATGGTTTGTTTCTTTCATGCCAGCCTAGACTACTTTCTGATTGTCCTCTTCCACGTTTTCCCACTGACAGCCCAACTTCCTCTTCCTTATGCACATGTGGGCAAACCTTTTTGTGCCATTAAGTGGTTGTCATCGAATATTAACCAGCTTTAGAACAAAAAAATAGGTGCACTTTTATATATCTTCTATGTTTCCACCACATTCTCAAGTAGGTCAGGTCTAGGTTCTTTTAAAGCACGTTTCTGTGGCTATGAAGAAAAATAATATCAAGGTCAAAAGCTGAAAAATGGGTCTTCATTCCTTAGTGTCAAAATGATGAGTGTGTACGTGGAACGCTCAGGTGTGGTTGCACTCCACTGTGTAGTTACATTTGGTGTGTATGGTTTGTGTATGTACCTGCATTCGTGAACTCTCCACAGGTCAACACAGGTGAAGGGAGGGCTACACTGGTTCTTTTTGCAGGAGTCAGATAAACACCCATGGGAGAGACCTTGTACGCTGACCTGAGAAACCCCATCTCGCGGTTGGCTGTCCATTGGCATGTAGCGACCATTGAGGCGTAGGTCCCTCATGCAGCCTGCATGGAGAAAAATAGAGAATAAAAAGAGAGAGTTCAATGAAAAAAGAAATGCCATGTTATCTACTGGAACAAAATTCAATTAGACAGAGCTGTGTGAGCTCATGAGCAAATCAACCACAGGCTCTTTATTCTTTATAAACATGGGGCTCCAGACAATAGTCATGTGGCAAATACACCTTGGTTTCCAAGACCCAGACTGCTCTTTGCATAGCACTCTATGTAAAAGTGTAGCTTATTATACACTATACTGTACACTCATCTGCCATATTTAAACTTTACAGCTTAAGTGAATAACATTGATTATTTTTATTATTGATTATCTAACCAGGAGGGTAAAATTTCTTGTCTCTACCAACTTCTCTCAGACTGAAAAAGCTACTTGGACGAGTAGTGAAACGTGTCAACCTAATAAGAAAGAAGTCCAGTTGCCATGACTCAACTTCCAGATAACTTCACCTGGATGACTGAGAACTGAAGTCAGTTCTTGAAGTTGTGATGTTAGAAGCAGGAAATATGGGCAAGTGTAAAGTCCAAACCTGCCTGGCCCTATCAATTTAATGCCTTTATCCTTATTATCATTTCTTTTCCTCTTGTATCTATTATCATTTTTACTCAATATGAATGTTTCACTATTTCAGAGCTTACAGTTCGGTGCTGAAATGGAGATGGAGTTCATGACATGCTTCATGGAAAGCAGCAAAACTAATGTCAACTGTGGCAGCAGGAATGGCATTTTTGTACTAACAGCCTGACCCTTTTACTTTACTGTAGAGGAGAGTTCCTAAGTTTTGTTTTAAAGTAGCTCAGGTAACATTTAAATGTTCTATAATAACTCGGTGCGTCCACATACTGAACAACATGCTGCAAAGGTGTTAACATGGAGCAACAGAGCCAATAAACTCCCGAGGACACACATTTCTGAGGTGTTTATGTTCTTATCACTAAATTGCTAAGTTTGTGTATACAGTTAACATCTCATTCCCGATCTGTCACTATTTGAAAAGACACGCTCACAAAAGTGAGTGCAAACACTCGCGGGCAAGTACACACACACTCGCTCTCTCTTTCCCTGCCACCATCTATCATCTTTTGAAGGGAAATGCTTTTAAAATCCATTTAATAAGCACATGAATTGTCTTTTACTGCCTGAGGCACAGCTGTCTACACCTCTCACTGTCTCACTAACTCTAAGAAGCTCTCTCTCTCTCTCACTTTATATCTGTCTCCCCATAGTTCTGACCTCTTCCTCTCTCTATTATCATATAGTGTTTCTGTCTTTTTTCTAGTGTGTGTGTGTGTGTGTGTGTGTGGCGAGTGTGCAGGCAGAGCAGGAAGGTGTGTTGTCTGTCAGAGGGCAGTCAGTTTAGCAGTAAGCTGTGAATGTTACAGTGAACGTGTGCTACAGTTTGTCACAAAATCAATTGCTGCAGCTCCAGAGTTCTGACTTTTGATTACCGAGGGCTGAGCATCATAACAGGGATTAACTCACAAGTTAGCTCTAGTCCCACGACTCCACGGATCTGCTTTTGATTCCAGCCCAAAGTCAACTGACAACAACACATTTCTGATGGACCAACTTATTGCACAGGAATTATTGTGTGATAATGCCACTGTTCTTCCAGGAAAAATGGCCTGGCCATCTCTCTATGCACCATTTGAGTCATTGGAATAGCTTCATTTCTAAAGGCATTCTTCATAAACTTCCCTCATATCCTTGCAAATTGATTTTGCGGTCTTCATCTCCCTTTCACAATCTTTGATCACAAAACACATATCTGCAGCATGTGGACGGTGAAGGGAATGAAGGCTTTCATCTTTTCTGCTCAAGGTGCTTGGAATAACCTGCAGAGGGAAATCGGATTAAATCATCTGGTTTCTCAGTCTGAATTTAAGGAAACTCCATGGTGAGTAATTTAATTTCTACTTGTCTCTGTGATTAATGTGTCCTAGCCTCGTTGGCATGGATATCTTTATTTGCTGCTAATTGTTTCAATGTTGGAAGCTGTGTGTGTGTGTGTGTGTTTTCTTTCTGGTTCTACTGTGTAACTTAATAATGCTGTTGTCAGGGCCAAGTCTCCCATTGAAAAGAGGGCTCTAAACTCTGTGGGATCTACCTGGTTAAATGCAGCTTAAACTAAACAAAATAACCACAGCATGGGTTGTTTAAGCAAGTTCCCCAAATAGATATGCACATTTTGTCCAAGTGATAATGTACTGCAGAAGTCCTGTTGCAGCTGCAGTAAATGTAAGGAGAGCAAAAGACAAAATAAAGTAATGGTATTCTAGAGTCTGTGTGGTGGATTAATGGAGACCATTCTCTAAACATTAAATATGCGATCAGACGTCACGCTACGCTGCAGAATTGGAGAGACTCTCATAGCACTGCTACAACATGCAAGTGGTTGAATGAAGGAAGCAGAAGTTATTTTGTGACATAATCCAACCAGTTGTGTATTATTATGATAAACCAGACCCCCGTGCAGCTCTAACTTCCTTTCTGCTCGACAGCTGCACATCATAGTGATCCGAGTAGCTTTTCTCCTACAGCTTCTCATCATCCACATGCTGCTGCAGGAAACTGAATCTGTGACCATAATCCTTTATGATCATGCTGTACTTGACGCGTATCAACTGTGTTTGTGTCCAAATCATGTCATAAATGCACAAAATTAGCAAAAGTGGTTCATCCACCGATCTCAGCGAATTCACTGGACATGCCTCTGGTATTTCAGAGCAGATAGTTATGATTATTTTACCATGAGTTTAAAACCTAATTTTATAGATAGCATGGGTGATTTAATAACACAATTTTCTGTGGTGATACCTCATCAGACAGACATTTATTTCTGATTTACCTGCACTTTAAAGAAATGTCTATTGCTGTAACTATAACAGCAAAGGCTCATTCTGAGGTCATATCGCTTCATCCTAATGTATAAACGTCCACACGATGTCATGTCTACAACAAAAGTGTATCTGCTACGTTTTTGATACGAGAGCATTACACAACTGATACACTTCTATTTTAATCAACATAATCATCTAGCTGTCTGTGTCTGCATGTCAGCCTGAGTCACATGCATGCTTGTAAATGTGACCCGAATTTTCAAATCTATTTTTTTCGGGTCTGAGAGCGTAATATGCACAACAGCGAGTACCAAACCAAAGTATTTCCAAAGAAAATAGAAAAACTTATCAAGTAAACACACCTCAAACAGTCTAGTATGTAGTTAAAAAGTAGTTAAAAAGTCAGCTGCAGATGTAGTAGTGTGCAATGCTACTACTATGTTTATACTCACAGAACTGGGGTTACAATACATAACCAATATTGTGCGCATTCTCTAAACTTTTTTTAATCAAGTTTTCATAATCAAATAGACAAAAAATATATATATATATATGTATGTTCCTGTGGGCTCCTCTATGCTGTTTTTAAACAAAATGCTTCCAATGAATGCATAAACACATGCCATGACACACACCCTGTATGGACACGGGCGCAAAACTCTATTACATGTTTACACTACCTTTCTTGGTATAGACATGACGTGACATGACACAAATCATGCAAATCATACTTACCATTCACCATAATACCACACGCACTCATGCATACACACACAAAACTTCCCTAGTCCCTCCATACCCTCAGCTGTGGGGACATCCACCATCCCAGCTAACACTAATGGCTAATTCACCCAAATGCATCGTCAAACTGTCATTTGAATCATTTATTAACACATACAAATGTCACATCTCCCTTAAAATTGAATGAATAGATAAATGATAAAAGGAGCTATTTCTGGTGGTACTTTTCAGGAGGAATATTTGTTAAACTGTCTCACATGCCCTGAATGACACACCACATTTCCCTTTGCTGTGTGACACATCAGACACAACTCAACCCCACAACAAAGCGGAGACAAATTACATATAGTCTTGCTTTGATGGTGTTTGAACTGTATCTAGCAAGCATTCTTCACTGTTATTTTGCCATTGTATGATCCATTAGTTCACTCACTGCAGAAAATCTTTACCTCTGAACAATTCAACCCTGCGAGCATTCATCTGCCTGAGACATGTAAGGATTTCTCTCTTGAACTATGATTGAACTGATCACTGATTTTTGTCCTCTGAAAAATACATCCAAACTTACCGCTTTGTACACAGTCATCCAAAAATGAGCACAAAGGATGAGGATAAGCACAAACAAGATAATTATTGGAATCGTTTGCACAACAAGTCATAGCCATTGGAATTTTAAAAAGTACAATTTATAATATTTTTATATATATATAATTTATATATATATATTAATATAGATTTACTATCAAGAGAAAACACTTTATTTCCATGTTTATCATTCAGTGCATATTGATAAATTGTATCTTAAAGGAAAACACTGCATTTTTAACACCCTTAGTATTATTTCCTATTGCTTCCAGTATTTATGAAATAGTGGTAACAAGTTTTACTGCTGACATTGGCCGGAGACATCTTAATCATACTTTACTCTAAGTGAAAATAATGAATGTCTAGGTTCATGGTAAATAACACGTATCTACATTTGCTTCTACTGACTGGTGTGATGTCCCTTGCATTGTAATCTTTGAGGGTCATTCACACCTGTATCTAACTCCGAGGTGGCACAGTTTTCATATAAGCCAGCAGAGCCACAAGACTGAATTGGGAATTTGTTTGAGAATATATTTCAGTGCTGAGCAAAAAGAGTGGTCAAACCACAAAATTAGACTACTGATTGACTGAGGTCCAGTCAATCAGTAGCTGACTGGATGGAAAATGGAACTTTTTTTTCATTTACAGGAGATTCTAGTACAGTATGTCACCGCAGACCACTGATGTGTTTCTCAGGAAAGTGTTTTCAGAAATTAAACTAGATTTTTCATTTAATATTTTCTTTTTACCCTAGACTTTCTGAAAGCAAACTTGTGCCAAACTACACAGCAAGAACCAAGAGCCACATGCTGCCACATACTTGGCTTTCCTGTATATTTTACATGTTTAATCATGTTCACTGACTGTGACTCCAGATGGACTTCAGAATATGCTACCCATCAGATAGCAATCCAGTCCAGATAGAAGTCAGCCTTCCCCTATCTACTGTGTTTTCAGTATTAGTAACAACAGGATTATCAGTTGCTGTCACCTTCTTTTCCTTGGTCCATGCTTGTAGGAGGTATCATCTCATGATAATGTAAATTTTTTGTTTGTCTTCTTTGTTTTTTCATTTTTGCATAACTGCGTTTTTGCAGTGACACTCTTTTGAATACCAAGGGAACCCCATTTAAAAAGTCAGCTGCAGATGTACTAGGGCAGGTCGCAAATAAGAACAAACTGAAGTGAGCAACACTGACACAAATAAATGTTGCTAAGAGATCAGTATTCAGCCTACAGTTTATCCATTATATTCAGAAGTACTTTCTATTTCCCACTCCTAACACCTTGTGTCTGGGAGGATCTTTTCTGAGCGCAATGCTTTGACACACACTGGCCAATCTGTTATACTTCAGCATAACAGAAAATTCAGCCCTTACACCTTACTCTCATGGAGACTTGTAGATTTTCTTGTGAGCAAAATGTGCTGTTATCACCTACCCTGGAAACTCTTGTTGAGTCCAGACGGGGAGGTGTTTCCCAGCATCACCACAGTGGGGTCAATTATGATTTCTCTGCTTCGGCTGTGAGACACTGTGACCTCCCGCTGGCCCCCCCCACCGTCCAGTCGCAGCGTCATCTCATTGTCATGCCGATCTAGGAAGACCTCATGCCATTCGCCGTTGTCGAGGCGATAGGTTGGCAGAGTAAGGTTGTAATGCCCATCACCGAGGTTGTAGAAAACACAGAGAAAGCCCTGGAAGATCTGCAGTGAGAAAATAGGACATGAAGAGGTTTACATGATCAGCATGTAGTAACTGCCTCATTGGTTATTATAGGTATTTTGCTATTTAACTCTCAACAAACATTATTTTATTAAATCATCACTCTTGACCATTATTACCTTAATGAGCCTAATTGAAATGCATTGCATTCCATGATAATGTTAGGGCTCGACATTAGCATACTCCACTAGTAAAAACAGTGGCAGCAAGCCTTTTTGTCAAATTATAATTATGTTTCATTTGGATCTTGGCCAGATATCTAATCAATATTCAGTTTATTGTATTTTCAGTGTTAGATGAGGCAGCTATAGTAGCTTCCCTCTTTGCTTCTTGTTGTTTAGCATTTTTAATACTGTATAATGAAATATCCAAGCTTTTATTTGTACATTTGAACATCCTACAAAATGTTATACATCTGTAAAGTGCAGAGGCTAATTAGAATCCTCGAGCAAAACAAAACATTTTCTTTTTTTTTAATTAAAAGATTGTGCTATAAAATGAAGCCACGGGTGTTTATACTTTTAAGCTAGGCTTAGAATAACAACAATTAGATGATGATGATGATAATAATACTAATACTAATAATAATAATAATGCTAATGGAATGTGGCTGTCTGTAGTGGGTACTTACTAATACACAACTCCAATACAGTAATTTATGCACAATTAAGTACTGCTTTTCGCTTGCCCCACCCATCCACTGGGTCAGGGCTTTGACCAGCAACATTTCAATCACAAGCTCACTTCTCTAACCATTAAGTCACCACTGCTCGAATGCCCTAAATGGCAACAGTCACTTTGGTCATTGCAAATACAAGCTATATCCAGGTCTGTTACTGCCAATGTTGCTCATTCTATACAACAAATAGAACTTCAGTCGTGTTAAGTCGGTTAAAAAGTCCCCAAGCAACACTCCATAAGAAACTCCAGAGGAGATGAGGAAGAAGGTGATGACTCGGTCTGGAAAGGGTTACAAAGCCACTTATAAGACTCTGAGACTCCAACGGACCTCAGCAACAAACGTTATCTCCAGCTTAAGAACACTTTGCACAATGTTGAACCTTGATACACCCTGATGTCCCCCAAACATTTTAGGAGACTGTATGATGGACAATGAGTAAAAATGGGAACTATACGGAGGACAGGGGTTCTGTTACATCTGGCAGTGGTAGTGATGGTGTGGGGATACCTTAATGTTTCAGGACATGGGCAATGTGCCATAACTGATGGAAACATGAATTGCATTCTCCACCAAGAAATTTCGAGGCAAAGTTGAGTCATCTAGTTCAAGCACAGCTGGGTGATGTGCCAAAATAATGTTACAATACACAAGAGTAAGTGCACCTCTGACTGGCTCAAAAGAAACATTAAGGTTTTGGATCAGCCTAGTCAAAGTACTAACTAGCACTCCATTGAGATGCAGGACCTCAATCAGGTGGTCCATAGTTGAAAACTCTCCAGTGTGGCTGAATTAAAGCAATTCTGCAAAGAACAGTCAGCAAAAATTCAACCACAGTGACATGAAAGACTGATCTTCAATTATCTGAAGAGTGTGGTTGAACTTGTTGCTTATAAAGGTGGCACAACTAAGTTAAGTGGGACAGTTACTTTCTCACATGATTGGTTTAGATTTTTGGGTTTTGATTAACTTACATTTTGCATTTACACACGTTGCCTTGCTTAATTTAAATAATTAAAAAAACATTAAATGTGAGACACAATATATAGAAAAACTGAAGAAATCAGAAGGAGGCAATTTATTACAACATTATACATGACATAGCACAGAGAGCATCAGTGAAATGCTACTAATAGTAAATAACACAGTCACTCAAATTAATAAGTTCTGATGACTAGAAAACTGGGCAGTGGAAGTTTCCCATAAATCTTGACATAAAACTGACTGTGATAATCATAAAACAAAGAACTAGAACATGTTGTTACGATGTTTCTTGTGGGTGTAGTTAGGCATGTATCAGGCTTTTGTTTGCCAGCTGTCTCCTAGCAGAATGGAGCTGAATAGTATTTGGGTTTTGGTGCATAACTTCTCTAAAATTACATTTGAAAACAGCAAAGTCTCTTTATGGAAACCTGCTTTCTTGGGATTATCCACAAAACTCCTTGTGAACTGTGTCTTTGAGGACAGTTTTCTTCCATGTGACAACTGCCATCTGTCTGTCTTTGAGCTAAAAGATTTGCCCCACAAATAGTAGTTTCTGATGCTTTGAATGGCATTCAGCCTCCTCGTTTTGACAGATGCAGAAGGAAAATATATAGAACTGACCTGAGTATAAGACTCAGGGTTTCTAGCTAATGGGGATCAAAAAAATTAACGATTTCACTTGGTTGGTAAAGATCTGGATCAATAGGCCAATTTGGCCAGTTGGCCAGATAGACTCCCTGGAGGTCTGCAAACAAGTCCATACAATAAACTGACATTTCTACTATTTGATGTTGGTGTAATCTCATGTTAACCTCCTCCATATAGAACAAACAGATGTGAAGACATAACAGCAACATTATAAATATTCTACCCCCCCTTGCCACCTCCACCCCAGTGTTTCATCAACTAAGCAGTGGTGCTGTTTTACCATATGATCACACAGCACTATGGGGGGAAAGCGAGTTGTCATGTGTGCTGTTGCTATGGGCCAAAAATAAATTTTAAATGAGGAAGTGTTCTTGTAAAGCTGACATTTTAACTTGCAATTGGTTGTACAAACATGCCCTGATCTCAGTGCCATCAAGAAACACACACACCCATACACCCACGATCCACCTCCATAAGGACATCTTGTTGTGGGGTAAAGAAAGGAAGTGGAATGATGGAGGTAGAAAGAAAAGGACAACATACACAACAAACTGTTGCCCCCCCTGCCACCTTAAGAACCTGAAATGAAAACTGTCACGCTTTGACTTGTCTGTAATGTTAATCACATGCCTATCAGCAAGCAATATCCATTTAAACAGTCTGTGTATGTGTGCGTATCTCAATATTTGTATAGACAAATTTCTACCTTAAAACCATTGTAGTGAGGACATTGAGACTTTGCGAAGCCTTTCTGGTGAGTCCTCACAACAGCAAAAGGTCTGTTTGATAGTTACAACTTGGTTTTAGTGTTCAGGTTTAGGTAAGGGTTCTAAGGGTGGTGGGAGGGTCATCCTCATTTTAATTTCAAACTGTTTCCTCCAAGTGTCCCACTGAGCATAATTTTCTCCCCTCCATCTTCCTCTGCCACCGCTGCCATGTAAACAGAGGACTAAGATGAGAGGGCCACAGACAGAAAGACAGAGATAGATGTGAAGGAGAAGTGGGTGGCTACCATTAAAGCTCCCACGCCTTTTCAACATAATAAAGACAAAGCTTTTGGAGGAAAAAAAAACAACCATCACTTGTCAACACTCTCTGTACCAATTTCTGTCTTTGTTTTTCTTCCACTATTCTGTGCCGTGCCACGTCTCTTCCAAATGTTGCCGTTTTCCCAAGTTGATTCTTCTCCCCCTAATTCAGACGAGTAAAGTGCTGGATGGCTCCAAGGATGTTTAGTTGGAGAACCATGGCTCATTTCAAGGCTCTGTGATGAAGTATTAATTATATTTAGAATCCACTGGGGCAGCGCTTTTTAACCAGACACACTCACAGCCACCTGATTTTACCCCCAATTAAAGCTGAACGGAGCAGAGCAATTTGGCTCCTGCTTTACTCCCTGGGTGGTATGTGAGTGAGTGTGTTTCATGGTGTGTCTTCGCAGGAGCATCATATGCAGGTGTGTGTGTGTGTGTGTGTGTGTGTGTGTGTGTGTGTGTGTGTGTGTGTGTGTGTGTGTGGGTGAGAGTGTGTGTGTGTGTGTGTGTGTGTCTAAATT
>JAUMHL010000018.1:26584636-26614910 GCA_032362345.1 Sandelia bainsii | reverse complement strand
TCGGCCCTGCGATGGATTGGCAACCTGTCCAGGGTGTACCCCGCCTCTTGCCCGATGACAGCTGGGATAGGCTCCAGTACCCCCCGTGACGCTTACGAGGACAAGCGGTTAAGAAAATGGATGGATGGAAATCAACAAAACAAAGCAGACTTAAAAACATAAAAAAGTAGTAAAATAGCCTAATTTAGGAGATTTCTTTCATAATGTATTAATTCTTGAGAGAACATTTCATCCTCAATGGGACTGTAACAGCAGACCTGCACAAAAAAAGTTGCAATCAGTAATCCAAGTGGGAGGGAAAAATGGCTTAGAAAAAAATGTAACTAACCATATTGTTGGAATACACCTCACATAAAAACAACAGAAACAAAGAGCTCCTCCTTTGAAGCCAGCCAAGAGTATCGCATACTGATTCCTTCCTCTGATTAAAAGCAAACAGAACCATCACAGTGAAAAACATCTTTGTAGAAGGAAGCATGCTTATCTATTGAAGTACATTGCAGAATGTGCATTGAATCATGCATGTTATATGCTGCCTGCACTCTGGAATAAATGTGCTATTTATAGTGGATAAATTCTGCGAAGCCGCTCCCCATGTGGCTGTGCTGAGGAAGCAGTATGACATTTAAGAGGGAATTTTTGAAATGGATGGATGGGAAGGGGAGACAGATGGGTGACAGATGGGGATAAGAGGAGAGGTTGCACTCTAACAGCAGCTGTGGTACGGATAATAGTCATCATTTTCGACACTGATGTTTGATCGATAACTCCCGTCGCAGCACGAGGGGAGAAACAAGCGAGAGGTAAGGATTGGGAAGGTATTGCATGATTCCAGAAAGTAAGTCGGGGGTGGAAAGGATGAGAGAGATTGTGTGAGCAGAGAAAGGGGAGCAGGAGGAACGAAACCTTTAAGACAAATATATTAAGTTTATTCAGTCCTGGCAGTGTGCTCTCAACGTCATCCTGCATCATTTGCACTGCTAATGCACTATGATGCAAAAGAACCGTTTTCTGCAACTAGGAGTTTAGACAAAGCTTTTAATGGTAACATACATACTGTATATGGTAAAATAAGTAGATGGGGTGGCACGGGGTGAATGACCCAGGGCCCACATTCACTTAGGGTCCATAAAGGAGAACACAAATCAGAAATGTAAATATCGTGAATGAGATTTGTAAATGAAGAGTGAGTTATGTACTGTATGTACTGTGTGTACTCCAGGACATTTGAACACAAACTCTGTCGTTCTTTCTTGGAACAACATGAAACGAGGTTGCTGTATAACGGATTACTGTCTGTGACATTTCAAGGTGGTAAACTTGTAGTAACCCCAGGATGGAAGTTCTGATGTGGTGGTCCAAAAATCCTCAGTTGCCTGCAGAGTTACTGTTGCTGGATGAACAACCGATACATTTCTGCTTTTTAAACATGTTGTCCATGTGAAGTGTTTACATTGATAAAAGGGGATAAGTGAGGGGTCAAAGTCGTGTGACAGATCATAGTAAGAGGTGTAAGGAGAAAAACGTGAGGGAGGTGACAATTACAGTCCCACAAAACCACAGCACATCTGCCCGACACATGCACTGTTCTAATATGAGAGAAGACATGATTCTGTGGAGACTAGCCTTTCCACAGTATTCCATCACAGTCTACCCACACACACAGTCACACAGCAGTCTTACTGTACCTCTAGTCGCACATATTCATTCTTCTCCTTGGAGATCAGGTTGATGATGGTGCTGCTGTGCTTGCGGGTTCGAAGCAGAACTTGAACCCATGTCCTCCGGGCTGGCAGCGGGGACGCCAACTGGTAGCGCACGTAACTGTCCTCATCAAAGGAGTACACTGGGACATCTGGTGTTGGGACACACACACAGGCATCAGTCAGACAACGCTATAATTGGGAATAAACACAATTAAAGTCTTAAATGCAATATATCACATTTTACCCATTTACTCTAAAGGGAAGTGACCCTAAGTAACTTAAACTAAAAATCCCTAAACTCCCTCCATTTGCTGGCGGCAGGACAGAATATGCAAAATAAAAAAGATAGAATATGTATGTTTGGTTATGCTTGGTTCTTCTGCCTTAGACCCGTATTCCCAGAAGTGGATTTTGTTCATGCCAGAGAGACTAAACCTACACCTAAAATGTTTTCAACGTTACTCTTCCATCTCATTGGATATGCAAGTTAAATTTTCTTCAGTCTATTGCTTCAGCACCTCTCCCTGTTTGTCACCCTTCCATGTAACTTTGACAAAGTTGAGTGGTTCATGAGGTCCTGCTTGAAGTCAATGTCATGTTGCACATTTTTTCAGCTTCTTGCAGGCATGCAATATGCAAACAATCAGCTGTGTCTTCTCAGAACTCCATCTTATGTTTCACTGCTAACAGTCTTTTTTGAGGCCAAAATTATTATTGTATGGGAGTTGAGGCTATTAAATTATATGAACATTATAAAGTTTACACTTATTATCTCACCTCATTTATACATACAATAGGTTGTTAACTGTAGAAAAGTGTGTTGAGTTAAACTTGCAGAAATGGGGATGTTTATTAAATCCCAGGTTTACTTTTTGAAGCTGTGAAGAACTGTGACATAAGGAGAAATATATTCTTTCAATGTCTTTTTTCTTCTTACTGCTGCTGAAACTTTCCAGAGCATAATAATACATCCTAACAATCCTATAAATTTCATTTCACCTGTATCTGCAATAGCACACCCCGACCAGCACATAAGTGGCATACAATAGATGGGATATACCTTTAGGTTGAAAATTGCTATAATTTATGGACTGGACTCTTTGTGCAGTTCTGGTCAGTTGGGACATATGCGGTGTATTTATTGACATGGCTAAAGAGATGCTTTCATGTGCTAGTTTGTGCACCTTCACGACTGTTGAAAAATGTGGGGCTACTTAGTCATTTTCTTGTTTTCCAAGAAAATAGACATGGTTCAGCTGTGCTAACATAATTGAAAGATTATTTTCTAATGATCATATAGCTGTTTTAAATTGATAAACTTTCATTAGAAAACATAATGTGCCACTGAAACACAGGACTAATGTTTGCTGATGATGGACCTCTGTACGTCTGTTTTTATTATTATTATTATTTTATTATTCTATTAAAAAAAACAGTTGTTTCCAGCTATGATAGTCATTTTCAACATTAATAATGTCTGTGCTGTGTTTTTTATTAATTTGATCAAATAATAATGATTTGAACAAAAAAAAATATTTCTAAGTGACCCCAAATTTTGAATGGTAGTGTATGTTTGATTAAAGCCTAACTGGACAATAATTTTCAGTGACCATTTACAGCCTCATAGAAATCTTCACCAGTTAACGACAAATTGATTCTAAAAGATTCATTGTAATTTTAGAGGCAGCGATATCTTAAAAAGTCCCTCTCTCTTCATTATTGCATTTATGAAGTCAAATGGAAAATCTCCCTGTAATAATCAACTTGGCACATCATTACATAACATAATATCTCCCTCAGAACAGCGTGATGTCACTGCAGACTACCTGTTTGCTGTGTGCAGTGTCTTTTGGGTTAATAAATCTACCATAGATGGAGAGGACTGAAGCTGCTGTGCCACCTGCGTAAAATGTACAAATGTCATGTCATGATCCCACTGATGTGTGACCAGTTGATTCTACATTTTTTGAGTGAGACCAAATGTGAAAGCTGTGAGGCTCAGTACAAATGTGTGATGGGAACAGGGCTGCAACAGCACAAAGTAGGCAGTTTCACTTTATTAGACAGGTATATTGGAGAGAGATGGGAGACAGGTAGCAAGCCCATGTAAACAACTACACAAGGTACAACCCATGACTCTCAATATTTGGAAGCCATAGAAAAACAAGCCCAGTCGCAAGCCCAGTGGCAACAGTGGATGCGGACAGCCAGATTTGAATTGGAGGCAGTATAGTTAGTGACCTGCACTTTAACCCTAATCATGACAAGCCACAAAGGTGTTGTTTTTTCTTTAACTTCTTTTTTGCTCTGTTTTGCCAGGCTGCAGCCAGGCTGTTTTCATGGGCTGTGAACTCCAAATTAATCACACAAAAAATTCGAAAATTGTATCAAAGAAAACGCACTTAAATTCAAATTATCCATGTGCTCTTACTTGGTCTCTGAAAAAGCAAGTCTGGATTCAAAGATATGAATCAGCTCATGAATATAGACAATGATTCATTCATATTCCTTCATTCATTTATTCATTAATTCACTCACTCAATTATTCATTCGAATCTTGTCTATGAGTCTCCCGTTTGTTGTTTAGACACATGGCTGCATCCACAGATGACTCTAAATAAGAATCACTGAGCATCAAAAAGCATGACAACAGTTTAAGACGGACAGGGTGCATTCTCTAATTACAATAAAACCGTTCAAGAAAGGGATTTGTCTCAAAGTAGAAAACACAAAAAGATACATTTCTGTATACATTATTCACTTACTATTGATTTTATGAAGTGACACTGTTGCACATTCTTCTAGCACAAAATGAGAGAGCGTTTACATGACAGTGAGTGCTGCAGTCAGCAGAACGCATCACTGCAGTTGCACTCATCAATCTGGAGGATGCTGCTTTCTTCAGGTCATAAGCATTCTTAATATGGACACTGCCGAGAGGCTGCGTGCTGCTCTCTGACTAAACAAGAACTACACACAGCAATAATAAAGAATCCTCTGAGGGTAAAGCAAATGCTTGACCTATATATGCATGAATTTACAAATAGAGTACATCCCACCTGCATAAAGGATGCCATGAAGCAGAAGTTATTGTACACCATTAATGCAGTTGGTGATAATATAGTGTAGGCAATCGACCTTGTTGTAAATCCAACAGTGTCTGTAATCTACTCAAGTGTTTTATGTGTTACATGTACAAACGGAAAGTTCCCACTCTTAAATTCTATCAGGATGTTAACAATAAATGATTGTCAGTTACATTTAATATAGCCTTGAAGACTGAAACTTTACACTGCAAATAAAAGAAACAGGAACTAGGTTTACACGCCCTGCATCCCCAAGGCTGTGAGAGGAAAAACAGCCCTTAATGTTTTAGTGTGTCTCATTTTATCCTCTTTAATCGTCACATGAAAAGTACCATCTTGTTTAGCTGTGCTATAAACTGAAGCCGAAGCATTAAGCTGAAAAGGTAATTTACACCAGTGACACTGAGTTTAAATGTGACGACTATGATGTCTTGTAATTTCACATATGGTAAGAATAATGATATCATGATATCTGACGTGGGTCAGTAGGTAGGGCAGTCAATAGTAATCTACAAACCCCAGGGTTGGTGGTTCGCTTCCCGGTTCCCCCAAACGCTGGCCACATGTCAAAGTGTCCCTGGACAAGACACTGAACCCTCAACCCCTGGCGCCTCAAAGGGGCTGCCTGTCCACTAGAATTTCCCCAAGGGGATCAATAAAGTATCTATTATTATTATTATATAGCCATGTTACAGTTGCCATAATCCTAGAATTGCGCTCTTTGAGTGGCAGCCAGTCACAGCAGCTCCTCTGTTTGTGTGTTGTTTTTGTTAGTTTTGTTGTCTATTTTCCTCTAGCTTGCATTGTGCGCTTTTCCCAGATGATGGCAAAAGTGAACTTACTGGAATATTTCTGATCCCCCGTGTTTGTTAGAGAACTTTTAGTGACTTTGTCAAGAGGGACATTTTACCATGGATACAGCATTATTATTATTATTTTTTTTTACATATGTCAACAGATAGCCTGCTATTAGCTACAGTACTGTGAAAAAGTATTTACCCCCTTCCTGATATTTTTTTTTTTTTTTTTGCGTATTTGTCACACTTTAATAACTCACATCATCAAATATGACATATTATTACATATTACATATAATAATAATAATAATAATAATAAAATGCAGTTTTTAAATGATGATTTCATTTATTAAGGGGAAAAAAGATATCCAAATCTGCGTGGCCCTCTGTGAAAAAGTATTTGCCCCCCTCTCCCCACAGTTTTTTTGAAAGCTGAGTTCAGTTTCACTTGCCACACCCAGGCCTGATTACTGCCAGACCTGATGAATCAAGAAATCACTTAAAATGGGTATACCCTCTTCACACTGGCGTCCTGTGTATCCCGGCACACACTGGCAGCTGAAGGAGCCCCACTCGCCGTGACAGCGACCGCGTTGGCCACAGGACGGATAGCCCATGTTGACACAGCTGCTGTCGGTGGTCAGGCAGCCTGGAGAGCTGGAGTGAGAGTCAGCCGGGGAGCCCAGATCGTAGAGCTGAACGGAGGAGACAAAAAAAAGGGATGGAGGGGTAGTAAATGTAGATATGATGAGAGGAATTACAAGACAGGAGGGAAGGGCAGATGGAGATATGAAGGGGGAATAAAAAGGGTACAGAGAAAAGAAAAGGAGAGAAGGAATAAGAGACGGTTAATAGTGCAGTATTAAAGAAGGAAGACGAGACATAAGAGATGAGTAAAGAGAACTGAGGAAGTACTTTCAAATGTGTTGAAGGACATGAGCTCATGTTAAACTGTGGCCCTTTCTTCTTTTCTGCTCATCTCTTTCATTTCCTCTCTCTACTCTCTGACTCTGTTTTCCAACAGTGATGGAACCAGTCTTTTGATGGACAAACAGCATGGCTGCACTGAAAGCTGAAAGGACGGGCAAACATTAAATTCCAAAATGTGTGTCCCTCACAAAAACATACCATAAAAGACATTAGTATGTTTAGTTCAGTATCTCTCTCCCTGTCAAACCCCAAACTTTATGACTTCTGTTTGAGCTGCCGCAAGGACGTAGGAATGCAAAAGGGTCGTAAAAGCTGACAGTGAGTCATGCCGCCTGGCAGCCGTTGATTGGCTCTGACCTCCAGCAAAGAAGGCATCTTATTGGTTGCTGACCTTTAAGAAGGTAGGCCTCTGCTGTTTGCTGGGTTTGACCAATCATGTTGATTGCTAAGGAGTGAAACACAGACATTAGCAATCAATGACTCAAGTTGTCTGCTCATTGATTCGACTCTGTGTCACCGTGGTGTGTGTGTGTGTGTGTGTGTGTGTGTGGGGTGGTATCTGAGCAAAACACTTGGACTGATAAATGAGTTGAATACAAAAATACACCTGCTTCTGCTTAAATGACAAATTGTGGATTCAGCTGAGAACAGTGTCACACCCTCCTACAGAGACACTATAGGCTGCTCTATTTGCCTAGATTAATTTCAGGTGCTGGTATAAAGCAACCTTTCCACAGGAAGTGAAAAAGTAATTCCAGAGCAAAATACAAAGTATACAACTGTGAGTGAACACTACTGTGAAATCAGTGAAGTTTCATCATTCACAGCACCTCTACCTTAATTTAGGAGCTGATATCCTCATATCATATCATATATGGTGGAGATATAAGTTAAAGACAGGGTGTAAAATGTGAATCTGAACTTTGGAAATACAGATTAATAACAAATCACATGAAAATCTATCAGTTACAATAAGATGACTTATTAAGGGGCTGGATCATAATCATGGAGGGAATTAATGAATTCCATTTACTCTCGATAATCCAAATCACAAGTTGGACATGGAGAAGGGATAAAGTCAGCTTCAAGTCTAAATAGACGACATGCAGCTTCAGTACCCAGTGTAACATTAACGTTTAGCTTTGTTTAGTTTAGCATTTTCAACATTGGCACCGCATGTCCTATTATGTTTTCCTAAATCTAACCATTTGCAAAGAAATATTACAACTCCAACGTGAACTTTACTGGATTCAAAACACCATTATTCAAACCTCTGAAACCACAAACTTCCATACTTGCTGAAAAAGTGGAGAGACACTGAGTTGGAGGAAAACAGACAGGCAGGCTAACGACATGACATGGATGGAGAGTTAAAAATAAGACAATGGTGAATGGCATCCATAAGGGACAGACCCACCCCCCGAAATTCCAAAATAGAAACACAATTAGAACATTTCACCATCTTTTCCTGTCTTTTTTTCCTCAGACAGCCTCATGTTCATATCCTGCATGTAGACTAATGTAGATTTGTAACACATTTTGTCTCAATTATTTTCTTTTCTTTTATTGTTCAAAAAATAAAGGTGCTTATAAGCAGAATGTATACAGTGAGCATATCATCTAGCTTATTAGTAAAAACTACTGGCCATTAGTCCTTGTCAGCAAGACCTTAACCTGCCTGTCAGACTGTTGAGGAACCCAGTACAGCCCCAGGTTCAGCACCATGGACAGCGGTCGTGACCAGTTTAGAAGCCCTTCTTATACTGAAACTCCTCCATATTTTTGAGCAGGTGGTCCCTTCTTTAAGATGCCTTTGGCTTGTCAAAAACTGCCGTAAAGACGCTCCAGTGTTCTGGTACTGGCACCCTGGTATTAGCTGTGTGATATTTAACATGACAAGTGGTTGGGCTGTGTCATCAAAAATCTGACCATCTTTTTCTGCTGCCTTCCTTCAACAGTTTGCACATCGTAGCAGACCTTAGCGAGTCTCTCCAACTCTCCAGCGTAGCTTTATGTCTTGAATGTGCAGTGTACAAATGACTTTTTCATTCCAGTACTTTTTACACAAAGCCATGTGTCATACGTGAATATGTTTAAATGAGCTGACACAGATGCCCACAGAAAATTCAGTTATACATATACAGTACAAGCTCCCAGTAGGCACAGGCAGACACCTAATCACAGGGCCAGGTAATATACACAAGACACATAGAAGCGAAACACCAAACAAGTACAGAGACCTACAAAGTAACACAAGGCAACATAGACACATGCAGAATGTACAGTGTAGAGTCTACAGCCATCAGTGTCAACTACCTTTACCACATCACACGCACTCACACCTCAAATGAAACAGATGATGTTGCTATAGCAACAAATGTGACACATTAGCACATACTGTGATAATAAAACAACACCACCACAGGGGAAAAAAATAAATAAATAAGAGGCAAAATCATACAATGTTCATCAACATTATTAATCATCAGTACGCCTACTGTTGCTTGCTCTTCGGAGATTTATTATCCTCATGTCTGCCCACACGCATCATACAGATTGCATTCATTAGAACATAACGTTTGTACAGCCTCCCGCTGCATCTCCAGCTAAGGTACACCACGCCAAGCGCAAGCTTTTAGCACTGCAGCAGGAAAAACTTATGTCCTTTTACATCCCTGCTCTTGAGATTCAACATTGTAATAGAGCTTTAAAAAAAGTCTACTGAATGGATACACATAAATTGTGTTTATGGATGTAACAAAATTGCAGTATGGTACAGTATGACAAAAAAGCTAACTTAAAAGTAATCATAACAGCTTCTGACAGATATTTTGATGGATATTTGTGACCTTAATGTGAACATTGTGGTTGATCGATGTAATAGACAACGGGTTGAGAAATAATTTAGGTGAAAATGAAAGTCAGTTTACAGCTGTGTTAGTGCTGCAATAACAATATTTGCATGCAGTAGATAATTCTAACAATGCAATACAATAAACAGATGCACCAGTCATATACAGTGTATTGAGTCTTGTTTGTATTGATGATGACCTCATTAAATATCTGGAAGTGTTGGCCATACCTATCGGACAAATTCTACAAGTCTATAATGTGAACTTAACATGAACCTACTACTGAACTTATCAGTTAACTCAGATGTGTATTGAATTGCCACTGATAGCAGCGTTGTGTAGTTGACTTTGTTGACTTGCCGTTCCCAAGTTACCTACTGTACTTGCTGTTAAAAGTTGACTATTTCTAGAGTTGGTTCCTTTGGGGCCGACAAATAAAATACAAACAAAAATGTCCTTGACAAATATCATTTGAGCTGTAAGCTCAACTGTAAACTTTATATTTCTTTCCTTTACTCAAATTTTCTTTCATGCACACACACACAGACACACAGACACAAACACGCGCACACAGACACACACACACACACACACACACACACACACACACACACACACACACACACTTTGTTAGAGTGACCATAACCCAGACACTCCCAGTCAGTCTCATAACACTTATTGACATAACAAAGTGTTTGTTTAAAATGGTCTAGAACAACATGCATTCAAGCTGCACAAGCCAATAAAAATGTTAATGTGCAGTATATGTAAATGTTTCTGTCATATAGTTAAAGCTAATGCTAGATTACACATACAGAAATGATCACACTGCAGGGTTTTCGTGAACTCGTTGTGGAGTCGGATACTCTGATGAGTCATGATAATGCTACTCAACTGTAGCAAAACATTGCTTATCATAGGTCTGACAAATGCATGCTCTTATTTTGAAATAAAGAGGCGTATGTGGCGTCAAAGATTGTTAACTTGAACAGCTGATGAATAGATCAATTCTTAACCTGAATTCTTCAAAAGTTTAATTCCAGTGCTAGTCCCTGCTGACCTCCCACTTGCTTTCTTTGCATAGTGAATACAAAAATGCTATGATCAGACAGCATGCACGTCTGAATGCAGAACACATTCTTTACTTGGTGTAGATTAACACTCACAATGTAACTGTAACATTTGAAAACAATACGATTTAGCAGCAAGTATCAAACAGTTTTTCCTCAGTCATTGTCTATTAGTAAGTGAAACTTCTATCAATCACATACAATTTCTCTTTTTCTCATTCTCCCATGTGATATATCATATCAGGGATTCCACATCTTAGCTTGTCTGTATCACTGAGAATACAATCTAAAACGATCCTGACAGACTGGCAGGGGCAAAATTTCTCACTTAGTCACAGGTCTATTTGATACCAACCTAAAAAAATGCAGCAGAAAATATAATTTTGTTGAGAAATTTTAGGCTTTAGAAGGCAGTGGTTTCACAAAAGCCTATCATGCTTGGGGCATGTGTTCATATGGAAATTATCTGGGTTTTGTTGGAGTTGGACTACAGTTGTCATGGCTGAGCATGGAGTCCTTGACTTTTTAATTCAAACAGAGGAGTAGAAGGTTACTTGAAAGTCTTGACTTGAAGTCAGTTTGGTCAAAAGTGAAACAGGTTCATATTCATATTTCAGCCTTGGAGTGCATGTGTGCAGCATTTGAAAGCACTTTGACGTTACAGTTAAGAGATGGTTTTTTTTATGCTTTTATGTGGCACAAGGGTGTTGTGAATGTTGAAGCCTGTTATTAATCCATTTATCAGCAAGAGTGCAGGCGTGAGTTTGAGTTGGCTCTCATGCAGGTGAGTATGTGCATCATTGTCGCATGTGCGCAAGTGTGTTACCTTGCTGTCCACGACGAGGTTGCGGATGCAGCCTGTGAAGTGTTTGTGTTGAAGCTGAGGGTAGATGTAGGGTATGTCCTCGTTCACACCGCCCAGCTGGAGCACCTGGCTCATATTGAGGTGTCTTAAACACAAAAGCATGGACACATTTACTGTACAAATGGGCACTACTGACACAATTTGAAAAGAAAAGAAACAGTGTGTCTCCTAGTTACCCTGAGACCTAAAGTCACACTTGTCTTTAACAAAAATACAGATGTGTAAGTGTGTGTTCAGGCTTCCATGTGTACCTGTCAGTGTTCGGTGTTACGCCCGTCACTTCACAGGAAGAGTGGTCCTCTGTAGTCAACCAGGTGCCCAGACCCTCCTTTTCCTTCACTGCAGCCCCTGCACAGCGATCCAGAGTGAAGCGCACTTCCTGCAGAGAGCACACAAGTAGCAACATGCTATACAGAGATAATGTAATCAGAGAAGGCAAATGCATTAATAAACCTCCCAATTTCTCAGCATTATAGTGAGTGCACCTCCTGATGATGTCAAGTGCTCTTTCCCCATTATTACTATGGTGGGAGCTGCCTCTCTGACTCGCATTTCTTTCATTAACACATATTACTCGGCTGCTGCCTGCTACGTCTCCTGTTCATGCACAAACAAGCCAAAAAAAAAGACTTAAACCATCATGTTCCAATAAGGGCAACTGCTGCATTTATACAAGTGAGGAAGAGGGCAGTTGATCAAAAGCCATGACATGATTTTCAATAAGCATGAGTCTTTTCTTACATATACTTTTTAACTCTTGTAAACAGTGATATTTGCAGTGCGTTTTTGACATGACATTACAGCTCACACCACACAAAGAGCATGTGGGTATTATTACAGTATATGATCCTTGAAATGACCGCAAATGCTTTTTTTGGAATTTGGTCCATTAATAACCTCACCAAAAGTTACTAACTTATGTCTTCAAACTTTAAAACACTAATAGTTTTTATTTTTATTTTAGACAATGCTAGTCAGACAAGATTAAAGTTGCAATATGCACTTTAATCCAGCACTAGCATGAGACTCCATAACAATCCACTGTGCACCACCAAGTTCTCCTTCTCCCTGCTCTGCTCTGTTCCACAACATTCAGCCCGGCACTTCTGTCAAGCTGTCGTTATGAAATTACAATAAATAAGAAAGCTCCAACATGTACTAATAAGACAGAAATAATTTAAGCTTTCCAAAATATCTCTGCACCAACAGTGCTGTTTAATGACTTAACCTCTCCATATTAACCATAGTAGGGTAGCTTTTGGGACACTTCTAGTAGAGAACATATTTTAAAAGGTAGGAACATATCAGGACATCTGTATGAACAGTTCTTGTCTTCTTACTCCAAGTTTTGTTTTATATCTGTCCAAAACACAGATTTTACATGAATAACTGAGCACAGTCTGATTTCCAGATTAGGTGAACTTTGAAAACGACACGTGCCATCCAGCAACCTTTAAATCCCTTTTAAGATGATAAACAACTGACATTGTAGAACTTCTCAATAGACTCGACCTGATACCTGAGGCATTCTACTACTATTACTCATAGAAGGAGTAGGTGTTTTTAATAAGGGCTAGTTTTATTCACTGACACACTACTGAAGTGTAAAAAAAAGCACAGGAGACCCTAAACATTTTCCTGGATGGCAACCTCCAGTAACTGAAACAGTCAGAGTGGGAGCGTTTTCCTTATTACTCAGCTTTGTAATTGTCCTTGCTAATAAAATCATGAAATGGACCTTACTTGTGGGTATACATATATATATATGTATATATATATATATATAATATATATATATTTTTTTAACTTTAAAAATGAGTTTAAGTCCTCACTTTAAAACGACAGAGGCTACTGAAACCAGCCTCAGCAGGAGGTCCACATGTCAGGAAACACCAGCTAATGTGAGCCAGCTGCGCCGGTTGATTGCTCGAGTCGCATTAATTAGGATAATGCCACATAAACAGTGGTTGTTTCCAGCATTACATATTAGCACATACTGTACTGTATATATCAACACTTGACATTCATGACTTTATGTAAACAACTAGAAGGCTTCACTTCTATCACTGGCAATGCTTCCTTGACCTCATGTTTGTGTTGTTTTGCTGTACAGTTGCTGTTTCACATTAACAAAATAAATCAAATGCTTTGGTCAGGTAATGGCTGATTTGTGACTGTTTATAGAATGTCTGTAAAACATTATTCATGGATAGATCCGTAGCTGCTGAAATGTTCTGTAAGTCTCCAAAAAGCAGCTCTGTCCTGGCTGCGTTTAATCTCATGCCATCACGCAGCCAGGTTTGTATTAGTTGACAAATGAATAGATTCACATGGGGGGGTGACTCAAGGGGTCCTTGATTAGCCAGCTAAAAAACAAAACAAATTTAAGTGTGCCATTAAGTTTTAGATTTTACACTTGTTTTTGATGGTGCTGAATATGAAAAGGCTTTTGATTTGGCAGAGTGCTGACAAAAACCTGACTCAGTCCTATGCTTTTACTGAAGTGGCCCCTCATCCATGTTGGGTTGAGTTTCCCAAAACAAGGTTGAGATGCAGCCAGTCCAGCTGCTTTCGAGTGCCCTAAGCTCAGAGTGAGACTGTGAGGCTTGAAGCCTTCAGACTGGATTATATCAAAGAGTCTAAAAATAGGCCTGCTGCCTGTCTTCTTGATATTTAAGAGGGACATGAACTAAAAGGCAGTGGTTATGTGTGTGTAAGTGTGAGTGTGAGTCCTTGGAGGTGAAGAGCTCCAGGCAGTCAAATGAAGATTAGTTTAATTTCACCCTAATTTATTTCATTTGAAATGATCCTGGGTAGAGAATGTCATAGGAAGGCTACTGCAATCATTCGTCTCTCCCTCACCACTATTATCTCCCTTTGTACTGTACAGCGCAGTCAGTTCTACAATACTAAATCATCGACTAACATCATCTCCATTTGGCTCTGTGGGAAATAGCCAGATCAAATAAGCTCACATGAGGCATGATGGGTGATATTTGCAATGCTTGACATGAAATAATTTTGGAAGCCAATCTGTAGGGTTAAAGTGAATAAAATATAATGTAATGGTAATTCTTCACAATTATGACAGGAGTCACAATTGACTGCACTAAATAAAAATGTGTAACTGGAAAATGTAATTAAAGTTTACTGTAGTGCCATTACAATTGTATATGTCCAAAACATTAACTGTGTGCTTATGTAAATGAGAAATATCAGACAGAAGAGTTGACAAGTAGAAGCCCACCAGTTGTGATCAACTCAGAGCATTGAGAAAGTAAGAATGGGTCGCTATGAGTCAGGATTTGGCCCAAAGGCTCATATAGAGCCTGCCAGAGTAAGTTGCAACACTGGAAGTATTAACTCTTTGGATGAACTAGATTTATTTTTTGCCAATAATAATATTTGAAACTATAACTGTTCGTGGGGGAAAAAATAATTGTTTCTTTCAGCTGCTCTCTTTCGGGGTCGCCACAGCGGATCATCTGTCTCAACATATTTGATTTGACAGGGATTTTACAGTCGATTCCCTTCCTGACACAACCCTCCCCATTTATCCGGGCTTGGGGCCGACACCAGATAGGGACCGGGAAGTGAACCACCAACCCTGTGGTTCTTAAACAGTTAAGAAATGGCTGACTGCCCTACCTATTGTGCCACCATTTCCAGAAGAAAAGAAATCTAAAAACCAAAGTAGCAAAGATTGAGGTTATAACTGTACACTGCCTTTTTGTTCCAATGGAGTGACACATAAAATAGCAAACATAAATACATTGGGGTGCATTATGTTCTGGTGCAATGTACTTTGTACACCCACCATCCACCAAAAGCACTTCCTTGCAACTCAAAAACTACAACTATCACATCATAGGCCCAAGTTGGACCCAGTGTGTGGACGTTTAGGCAAGAGAAGCACTTTGGTTAAGCTTAGAGAAAGATTGTGAGTTTGTTTAAAAGTAAATAAAATACGATGTGTCTTAAGTTACCATTAAGTTTTTCTCTATTAAGCCAGACCATCGTTCTCTAACCTGTGAGTGCCTGAACCTAACCATGACAAATTTTTATTAAAGCTATAGACACATGGGGGCATTTTACTGATTTATTCAACATACTTACTTCTTGTCATTTACTGAAAAAACATTTAATTTCCAACATATCTTCATTATGATAAAAGAAAACATAATCTGGTTGCAAATAAATTCCTACAAAATGATCCTTATAACTTGCGAAGCATTTGAATCGTACAGAATACACATATACCCTAATATATATGTAGCTGCAAATCCCAGAACCAGCAGCATGAGATGATGTCAAACTGAGGCCAGGGAGTGGGTGGATGTTCAGTAAGTTTCAAGCTGCCACATCATCAAGTGGTGCCTACTGTATGTGCAGACCCAAAGGGCATAAAGGGCTATTTACATAACTGAAATGCACCTGAACTCATCTCAGTGGCAGCTCGTACATTGCCTGGTCTGGGCTGCAAGAATAATAAATACAAATAACATTCAACATCTGTTCAATAAAGGAAAATATTTCTAAACTTTAGTGAAGACACAGTTTCCACTCCAGCGTGGTTCAATGTGAATTTATTTATTAGCTTGTGTGTAAAAGGTTGTTGGTGTTAGATGGGTGAGGCGTCCCACCTTGCTGTTGCTGTGGACATCCAGCCGATGCCACCGCCTATCTGCCACGTTCACGTTGCCTGGCAACTGCAGCACCACCGTGCCAGATCCGTGGTTGATTTTCAAGGTGGGGGTCCCATCTATTAGCTCTACATGGAGAGGGAGAGAAAGAAAGAGAGAGAGGGAGAATTGGAGAAGGGGTGAGATTTTCTTGGAAATCATTAGGTTGTAAGAAATACTGAGTTTTGAGAATTTGAACACTTTTTGGTTTGTTAACAACCGATATTTGGTCATAGCCTTCAAGTCTGGAAAACACAGTATACACACATTGACAGTGTGGTCCATAATTGCCAAATTGCTAATATTGTCTCTGTATATTACCAATAATGAGGATTATTGCAGAGAACCTGCTGTGATGAAGATTCTTCTTTACATCTCATGGCAGTCAACAAACATCAGACAAAATTTATTACGTTCTATTTTCTGACTTACTCAAATGGGAAATTAAAAGTTAATGAGGTGGTTAAGACTGCTAGTGTGCTCGGCACCGTATGTAAGAAATTATGAAAACGCATGTCTACCAACCAACATCGCAATCCATCATCATCATGCATGAACTTAAAAAGACTGGCACTTTCAAAAGACAATGAACACTAAGCACTAACCTTATTGTTGCATTGACTTCTTACTTTAATACAATGGGCTCTGTTTAGAGATGCTACAGAAATTTCAAAATGTCAATTCCTGGGTTTAAAATAGGATGTTAATTATAAATTATTCTCAGATCTCTAATGGTTTCAGCAGAATGGACATAGTTTTCAAAGGTCTATTTTTATGAAGCAAAATGATAAAACTGGTGTAATTTTGTTTTTCTTCCTGTGTCTATTAATGCTGCCCATCATGCCGACCTCCCTAACATGAATAAAGTGAGCCTGATCACCTTGCTGCAGCACTGACAACAGGAAGTAAACATCTGTAAAAGTACCACTGTGGCTGCAGTGACCTCACAAAAATGTATTGTAATAATGTTGTGTTGTGAAATGATGGATTATGTCAGAACCGCAGTATGTCTCTGTTGGGGTATTTGATTAAAAAAGAATTATAAGCTCTCACAGTTCATGCCCTGGAGCTACACTTGCACACACCTATCCCCAGAATTAGGGATCCATTTTCCACGAAATCATCAGTTTTTATACTTGATCTTCCGTTTTGACGACAGTCAGTAGAACTTGGATGTCAAAAGAGGCTGACAAAAATCAAATGCCTTTCTCTTTGCTCTTCAAGCCTCTGTGTGTCTGAATTCAGCTGAGTTTTCGTCATCCTTCTCACTGCATCTCTTTCAATGCCAGTCTATCAGCACTCTTTCATCTTCCCATTGCGTTTTTACCTTCTGCCTTCTTTCACTCTTTCATTAATTATTTCACCGTTACCGACATTTTTACACTGTACTGCTTTCACATAACTTGCAAACTCTACTGACATTCTGCTGTTTAACTGTGCCTTACGCTCTTATGATATATCTTGAGATGTGTTGATCTTTGTGTTTGTGTACAACACCACCATCCTCACCCTCTCAAATTATTTCATGCCTTGTCTTCACCTTGAGCTAGAAGAAATTAGGTGTTGTTGAGCACACGAGATGCTGCTCCTCGCTAATTGCCTTGTCAACGCTGAGGTGTCCCTTTGTGATGAGTGTCCCGTACTTCATTATGCTGCCTCTTATACAGGTAAAAGAAAATCCAAAGCTGTGACAGTGTTAGTTTTAAGCCACAGTGAGTGCAGGTTTGTTGTTAGCCTCTCTTTTCTTTTCAACTTGCCTTCAACTACCTGTGAGTTGATTCAGTCCACTACAGCTGGAAGATGAGTTGGCGCTGCACTTCAGGAACGATCCAATTAATTTGAATATATTGGCCAGATAACTAACCAAAAGGAACAAAGTAAATTTGATATATATCAGTTCAATCCTCCCCCCTTTGTTTAACAAAACCTTTGTCGTCTTTCGGCTCTACCTCACTCCCTCAAAATCT
Source organism: Sandelia bainsii (assembly GCA_032362345.1). Classification (NCBI taxonomy): domain Eukaryota; kingdom Metazoa; phylum Chordata; class Actinopteri; order Anabantiformes; family Anabantidae; genus Sandelia; species Sandelia bainsii. The sequence continues at coordinate 26,596,955 of JAUMHL010000018.1, read as the reverse complement.
TGATCTATCCCATTCATTCCATTCTCTCATTTACTGTCCCAGCTGGGACCCTTCATGTTTTTTTTTTCTTTATGTCATTCTTTCACTTCTCATTCTTCAGGCTGCACCCTCAGGGGAAATTCATTTCTTTCTTGAACCCCAATGTATGCTAACGCTGTCTCCACCACCCTTGCCTCCTTTCACACCTGCACTGTTGCAGCCAGATACAGTATGTGAGGGTTGGCAGTACACCGAACGCCACAAAGGACATCTACATAGATCTGACAAAAATGGACTTTTCCCAGGTGGGCAAACGTGTAAACATTAATGTGTGTGCATGTGCAGAAAATGGTTACCACACACTTAACATTAAAACCCATAACCATTTGAAAGATAGACTAATCAACCCATGTCATGGATATGGAGCCTTCTTGTCAAGACTGACATGATATTTTCCCAGGAGATAGAAACAGACTTCATAGGTCTCAAAGGAGGAATGCAGGGGAGATGTAAAGCAAGCAGAAAGAGAATAAGAAACATGGGAGGGGAGCAACAGGGAGTTTTAAGTAAAAAAGTCAAAAGTAAGAGGAAGAAAACATAAGTAAAGGATGTGGAGGAGAGAAGTCGCTGGATGAAGTGAAGGTGAAAGAGAAGAAACAAGACAGGAGATGAAGATTACGAGCAAGTCTGATTTAGAACAAAGCCGGGAAGAAGGCCAACTTGTGAAATGGCAGATGACAGCTGGGATGATGGACAGTGAGGGAAATAAATGAGAAATGAAAAAAAAGCATAAAAAATAAAAAGTGAGAAATGGAAGGTGGTGAGTAGAGAAGAGAAGAATGTGAGAATGGATCAAAAAAAGAGGACAAATGGAAAGCAGACAGAGAAAGAATCTGATTAAGTAAATGTTATATTTTGTTAGTGAACTAAATAGTCTCTCAATTAAAGATGCATATGGTTTCTGTTTCAAACAGTGGATTGTATTAGCCTGCATTATTCATCAAAGATTAGTCCCAAAATCTGCAATCAAAGAGAGGCATAAATTGTCCCCAAAGATTTATGCAGAAACTACGGACTACGGTGTTAGTTGTTAGTGCACAGCTAGACAAACATTAAAAGTACCAGGACACCGAAGGGACTAAAACTAACAGTGAATATATCCTGCTAATGAAAAGAAGTATTAAGTTTGATTTAATGGAGAAGCCACTTTGCTGTAGAACTCTGTTTTCTCAACAAGTGGAAGAGACAAAACAACGAAAAGATGAGATTTGATGTTCTAATATTTGTTTCAGGTTTGATTTCAAGGAGAAAGCTTAGCTAACACTACAAAAGGATGACTCAATATAGGATCTTTTGAAAGTAAATTTTCAACACTTTTACTGTGGATGTTGCTATTTCTTGGGAAGATTTAAGTTAGATCTAACTACATGCACTGTATGTGAAAACTAGATAAAGACAGTTAACAGAGTATATGCCTAATGAGTACTGATCTGAGTTTAAAGTAGGTATCAGAGAAGAAAAAGTCAGATCAGGGCTAATCATCAGCCTTTGGTTAATTGATCCTAAGGCGTGCAGACCTCTAAAAAAGCAAACCATCAAAGTTATTGGAGAAGCAATTGTTGTTGTACATCAATCTAGGAAGGGTTAGAAAGCCATTTTCAATAGTTTGAAGTTTAATATTGTACAGTGAAAAAGATTATTCACAAGTGTAAAGCCTTCAAGACAGCTGCCAATCTTCCCAGGTTCGGACGTCCCAGCGCATTCACTCCAAGGTCAGACCACGCAGTGCTCAGAGAAATACAAAAAACAACAAAAACAAAACTAAGAGCTACATTTCAGATCCTACAGGCTTCACTGAAATGTTAATGTCCATGACAGCACAAGTGGAAGACTGAACAAGTAAGGTTTGATTGGGAGAGTTGCAGGAAGAAGTCTCCTTTGCTTGTATCATAATTACTGTGTCCAATTCATAGGAACAAAACTGCAATACATTAGTATTGGTAGTAATAACATGTTGGCACAAACAGCGTATGGACTCCTGTATTTTATGGGACAGTTTGATAGAGGAAAAGCATCCAGGAGAATGGATGAAATGTATCTTTTAGAACATATTTCATTTGTTGAATTAAACTGTAAAGTAGAGTTGATAAATTCAAAACCACAGCAGTAATAGAAATTCTACAGTCCCGTACTGTAGAATCATGCAGTTCATTGGCTTTGTGGCTGGTATAATCACTGCTGACCTTCTCTTATGATGCAATGAAAAAGTTAAATGGGTTTGAACAGAGTCAAAGATGTATTCAGAGACAAACAGAAACAGAATAAATAAAAAGCATGAGGCTATTGTAGAGGGCTAGCTGGTAATGCAACGGGCTGGCAGGGCAATAGGGGGCATCCTCATAGGGGGCGGCATGCCTTTCACATGCTCTGGGTGTATTAGGGTTAGGACAAGACTTTGCTCTTAAAGGGCTCATGCACACAACCATTTCTTTTTTCTGTTACTCATGCGTAATTCATTACCTCCTACTCTGAGACAGGGAGAGAGACTGAGAAATAGAGTGTCTAAGAGAGAGTAAAAGTGTATGCTTTATGTGCAAGGAAAACTCGATCTCCCACAGAGTTAGGGGCTCTTAAATATGAAAAATGTCCTCCTTTTTAGACGGCCTGAGGATACACAGGAGTCAAACTGCGAGCATATGGACTACATAAACAGCATCACACATGCACCCACCCATCACAGCCACACACACACTAAAGCTCTCCAGAAGTTAGCCTGTGGAGGTATAAGCTATATAAATGTGTCAGTTAAGCTAGCCAGCCCCACACAACACGCATATTGGATCTCTGCATCCAGCAGCAGTTCCTATTTGAAAGCTGTTACCATGCTAAAGTGGGTGGAGGGTGGTGCGGCTACAAGGCAGATCTGTGGAAATTGAATGTAATGTCAAAGTGAATCTGTTGGTTTGTGTGTGCTGTTGCTTCCTCGATCCCGAATACTTGTTCATGCAGTGCCACTATCAGGAAGGAAGAGTGAGTGATGAATAAACTATGCAAAGTGTTGGAATGTGTTCCTTTTTCGTTCAACTGAAGAGTTAAAAACAAACACGCATTCCTGCCAGGCCTTATCTGACCCCTTGCTGGCAAACATTTTCTATTCTGCAAGGGTGTTGTAATTACACAAATTTAACTTGTCTCATTAATTTGTGGCTATTGATTGGACAAGAGCTGGCCTCTGGCTGGTAGTTACTGCATGCATGTTTGTGTGTGTGTGTGTGTGTGTGTGTGTGTGTGTGTGTGTGTGTGTGTGTGTGTGTGTGTGTGTGAGAAAGAGAGAGAGCAGGCTGTTTTGCTCATACACCTCAGAGCAGGTCTAACACTTCCAGCAATGTTTGTCATTTATTGTCGATCTCGCTGGACACGAATAACCTGGGTGACAATCAATCTCGCAAATGCAGCCGAGGTCAGTGTGGCATCGCTGATCAGGCCAGGCTGTCAGGATGCCAAGTGAGCCAGTTGTATTGTATATGGTACAGTGAGTAATGATAAACTGAAAGATCTGACAGTCAAGTGCTTGGAAAACAACAAAAAGTATTACTGTGTAGTACTGGTTATAACCATTTTAGAAAAACGTTAATTAGTTACTGGATATGAACACAGATGGTTGACAGGTTGTGCCAAGAAAACCTAAAATGTGTCCCAAAAAATCTCTTTTTCATGTAAAATATTTATTTTTTAGCCAAATTATAAAGGAAATGTGCAGCTCATATTTGTAATTCCTCTATAATTCAACAGAAACAAACACCTTTAAGTGAACACATGACTCCACAATTACCACTAGAAAACTTTCTTTCCTCCACACCTTTTAAACTGACTGTTATTGAAGTATAAATACCTCCTGTACATATATTACAGATCAGATCACCACTCAGAAACACCCCCAGAGGTGGTGGCAGATGGCAGTGACAATGCCAGTCAGACAGGTGGCGGGGCTGCTAGGACAATGTCAGACCTGTCAGAAATGTAATGTCAAAACAGAAGTAAGAAAAAATGTTCCACTGGAAACTTTGAGCCAGATAGAGTGATGCACATTAAATTTACCTCAACTAAATGCTATCTTGAGGACATTTTGCTGGAGGGTTTGCTTTTGCATTCTGCTATGCATTTTATTTTACAGAAATCTCTACATCAGCAAACAAAATAACTGATTTACCCAAAGCCACCACAGTTTTTGAAACACATCCTGATAACTGTCAGAAGTGTTTGCACACACACGCAGACAAGTTTTGCTGGTACATTTGTTTGTAGCATGAGTTGCACTTCATGATTACTTGTGTTAAAAGGTTACTCTAGACTCATGAATAAAATATCTGTGCAGTGCTGTTCAGTGAAACTAAATATTGTTCTTTGAACCACTGCACTTTTGTGCCGGGAATTTGGATGAGCTCCATGTATGAAAATGTGTAATGAGAGCTTGGAACAAACTGACCCTGAACTATTAACAATGGCTGTCCTAAGCTCAGAATGACTTTATGGAAATTTAAGGCTTCAGAAATTAATAAACAACATTTACATGCTAGTCCAAAAATAAATGGATTTAAGGTTGCATCCAATGTTCTAGTATTACCTAGAACTCACTGGAGGTCAGCTTAGGTATGGGTATTACTATGCCCATGCGCCAAACAAACAAACTACACCAGCTCTGTGTTATAACCATGTAATCTCTTCTTCCCTAGCGACTGAAGATTGGATGTAGTACACAGCTTTGTTCCCAGTGTGTGTTTGTGTGTGTGTCTGTGTGAGTGCCTTACACCTTCTCTGGCTTACACGGCAGGGCTGGCTTGGTATAGCTGCCCTACGAAAGGATAAAGGGCAGATGAGTGGGTGGCTTTGGAACAGACAGCCAGCATTTAAATAAGAAGGTGAGGGTCTGTCTGTGGAAGTGTGTGTGTGTGTGTGTGTGTGTATGTGGAGCAGTGGGGGATATAATCAAGCTGAATGGGCAGTATCACTTAACAAGGCTTAATAATGAGATGAACACTGTCTGACACACACACCATAGTGATATGGTCAAAATGAAAATGAGGTGTGTTAGTGGCTTCTCATGTGCCACTTGACATTCATAAATGAAAAAGTATTTTAGGTTGTACAGCACTCTCCTCCGCAAGCCACCTGACTTTTCTTTTTGTCCTCTTCCTTAATCTGTCTTTCACCTCTCATTCTCTCCAACTCCCTCTGTATCCTGCAACTATTATTGTAATGCCCTTTTCAAACTACACTTTGAACTTGAAGTCACGCCACGGGTGCAGTGCAGTCCCCCTCACGTGATCACACCCAGCTCAACACTTGTACTTATAATAGGGTCATGTCTGAATGAGACCTTCAGCATTTGGTTCCTGGAATGTTTTATTTGGGAGTGACTCACCACATTTTGTATGTCTACTCTTGTAATTAAGCATCAATCCAATATGGCTCTTGGAGCATCAGTGTGGGCAGTGGATGCTTGAAGCTGTTAAGTTGAAAAGCGTTTCCTATTCCCTTGCGCTCCACTAATCCTATTTAATCAAAAAGTTCTTTGTTTTAAAAAAGACAAGTTCAGGTTCTGGACAGATCCACGGTGCACTTATATTCATATATGTCTCAGCTGAAATTACAGTGTAGAGAATACTCATTACTTTCATGCATTCTATCCCTCTCATATTGCTCTCATCTCATCTAATGATTTTTAAAAATCATATTTGTACCTTTCATGATTAGTGAAGTATACAGTTTGTTGTATAGGTGGACTACAGCAATATACTGTCCTAATATTGTTCTTTTTTTATTAAAAATCAGCCACTGGACATTCAGTGTTGTTCATATCTGATTTGCTGGAGGTTCATCTTGGACTGTGGCTGGTGAATATGTTTTTTAATAATTGTATATCAGATGGCTTTGTGCATTAGGTGTCCAAGCAAAAAATCCTTGCAGCTGCATGTGACTGTTACGCCTTATCTACACAGACCGTGTAGCATAAGACAACCTGTGTGATCACTCATTCTGCAATCTGCCTCAAAGTCCAAGATCACAGTGGCCCAAAAATAGGGCCAAACTATTTTAGTTTACAATATGGATTATATGAGCACAGTATAAACATAATTTTTTTTCTTCATGATCCCATGCTGCCAAACAAGGTTCCCTGTGCCTGAATCAACAAAGCTGCCCCACAGCATTATGTTCCCACCACCATGTTTGTGTGGGAGGAGATGAAGACCTCTCTCTTCCTTCGCCAAATGAAAGCAGTCTTCATGTGCCCAAACAGCTCAAGTTTGGTTCCATCAGAGCAAAGGACAGACTTCCAAAACTCATCGACATGTTTCAACTGTTCATGGGTAAACTTAAGTCTGTTTGTTTTTTTCTTGTTGTAAATCAATGCATCCGTTAAATATCTTAAAACTCAAACTTAGTGGAGATTTGGTCTTTTTTTGGAATCAGTTAAACTATAAACACTTTTGCATATGGTAATTTCTATGTTTAAGGGTTGTTTGATTTCAAAAAGGGGGCTAATATTTTTTTCAAGATAATGGATGGATGAAGATAAATCATAGTTTAGTAACCACTCAACCAAGGTGAAAATACTGCATTTTGGCTTGTTTATTAGGTATATTTTAAAGCTTTTAAATAGAATTTACAATTAAAAAGAGTCACACAGCCAACAGGTAGGAGATCAGTTTTGACCAACCCAGTTACTGTGTTTTACCTTTAGTTTTTGTTCCATGGTCAGTTTGCTGTGTTTAATGGAGACTCAGAACTATCATAAATATACAATACAAGGAGAGTAGTATGTGAGAGGTCTAACATATGGGACTAACATATTATTGCAAGGGTAGTGTTATAATGATGCGTTGGTGTTCCAGAACTCAGCAATTACATTGTAATCATGATCAGTAGTCAAAATTAAGAAAGTCAAAACCAATACTGATGACTGATAGCCTTACATTTCAGTATGTACACATCCATACACAAATGCAGTCATATTCAGCCTCAGCACAGTCTATAGGCTTGCAGAATTAGATACATGCAGTAGCTGAACCTTGAAACAAGTTAATTAGAGGTCTAAATATGCACAGACTCTAATTACATTCTGTGCAGTGACAAACCAGCATTAACTCCACTAACAAAGCTATTAACTCTTTAGAATCCAATAACACATGCTGGCTAGCTTTCAGATGCATATAGACTCTCTAACACAAACCAAAGCAAATGAAAAAAAAAATTGTATTTACACTGCAACAATGCTCATAACACACACACACACAGAAATACACAACATATCCGGTTCTTCAGGCGGACTTCACCTCCCACATATATTACTTTGGCAGTGATGGAACAACATCTCTCCCAAGAGAGAGGACCAATGCAAGGGAAGAAACCGTGAGAGAGACAAGGAGGCGTTAGTCTCTCAGATTAAAACACTAAATATACCAAGATGTACAAGACATTTTGTTCTCTGTTTTCGTCTGTCTATAATACCGGCCTGCCTGCCGCCTCAATTCAACAAGCTTTATTGACTTCACAGTTCAGCAATATTGCCACAGAGCAAGTAAAATCCTACAGTTAGGTCCATAGATAATGGAATACTAATGAGTTTTTTTGGAATTTGTCCTCTGTACACCACCACACTGAATCTGAAATGAAACACTCGAGATGTGAACAACATCAAGACTTGCATGTGGCCATTTCCCTCGTTACTCCATGACTAATCAAACTGATAAAAGGCCTGGAGGTGGTTGGAGGTGGAGGTGGAGTGTTATATTTTATTTGGTTATGAACTAGGGATGCAGACAGTTGAGATCTTGTTACCAAAATGTCACAGTTTAAAGTATAGTATCACAGTGAGTAGTAGGAGGCGGTGTAACTGACCATCCACTGCACACCTTTCTCTTCCAAAAACAATTCTGTTTAAATGGGAATCAAGGTAGTACGCATCAAAATGCATGGGGTGTCAGCTTTAATAAGATCAAAATCAACATGCGTGATTGTGTAAGAGCGACTGTCACTGCCTAATCCTCAGGTCGTGGCAACTTAATACATTCAACATGAAATGGATTTTCGTTCTTGTCTAGTAACAATCCTTAGTCTTCAGGCTATAAGTGAGCCAAGGGATTTAGGAGGTGAAAGTCACTCAGTTTATTCGTATGCAATTTGTTTGAAGTTGGCTTGGCCTTTTTTCAACTAGTATTTGTTTCTTCCTCTCTGGAGACCCAGTCAAATCAGAAACTGGTAAAGAAGAATTCAACTGCACATCATTGCATAAAGCTTGGTGGCATAGTGGCTATACTTGCAGGCCTAGTTGGTACACAGCTGTAGGTGCCAGCAAACACTAGCTTTCTGAGAACATCCATCCATCCATCCATTTTCCTAACCACTTGTCCTTGTAAGGGTCGCAGGGGTGCTGGAGCCTATCCCAGCTGTCATCAGGCGAGAGATGGGGTACACCCTGGACAGATCGCCAGACTATCGACATATAGAGACAAACAACCGTGCACGCTCACATTCACACTTTTGGACAATTTAGAGTCACCAATAAACCTAACACGCATGTCTTTGGATGGTGGGAGGAAGCCGGAGTACCCGGAGAAAACCCAAGTAGATACGGGGAGAACATGCAAGCTCCACACAGAAAGGCACCCGGCTGACCCGGGGATCGAACCCGGGTCCTTCTAGCTGTGAGGCAACAGCGCTCTTTCTGAGAACATGCTTGTGCTAATCAATCATAAGTGTCTTTCTTTTTTTGTTGGCCTGTGTTGTTTACCTTGGAAAAAAAAAGTTTTTTGCATTAATTATTTCAAGAGTTATTAAAGAGGTAACATAATTATGTTAATAATTAATAATAATTAATGTCTAGTTTGTGGAGACACAAAAGCTTAAGCATCTTTCTATTCAAATTTCATCGAGAAAAAGTAAAATCTCTTTGACCTACCAAGTTGGGAGGCAGCACAATGGTGCTTTGGTTAGCACTGTAGTTTCACAGCAACAAGGTTCTAGGTTTGAATCTGTCTGGTCTTTCTGTGTGGAGTCTGCATGTTCTCTCTCTCCCCGTTTTCTCCCACAATCCAAAAAACATGCAGGTTAGATGAACAGACTCCAAGCCCCTCACTCGCAAACCTCTAACTTAAGTGGGTACAACTAATGGACGGATGGAGTCCTGTGTCATTACTGTCTGAAAACCACTTGTTTGGTGGACCAGTTTACATACCGACAGAGGTGGTTAAATCAAAGTGTAATGGTGCAACACAGCTCTCTGCCTTTCTGTTCCCTCCAAAACTACTGAATAACTGCTAATTCAAGATTAATTACATTAGGGATTCCACTGAAATGAGTTTATTTTTGCCACAGTGTTTCACTCTTTTTAACGCTGGTACAAACTCACTAACTCCCTCATGAACTACACACTTGTGGGTGTGTGTATGACATAATATTAAAATTAAAATATGGAAAATAGCTTTCACTACAAATGCAATTAAAAGTGTGGGGCTTCTGCATTCTGAATAACAAATAGGCCTACATGTGTGATGTTTGTAATGAACCAGGCAGCTGGTAAATCAGTTGGAAATTCAGCAAGTTATGATGATTTTAATTGTGGATAGACTTCCTGCTTCCACAGAAATACATGCGTTTCAATGAACAGCAGTGGCTAATGAGATATATTACACATGAGTATTGTATATGGTGTGACCAGGTCTGTTTCTTTTTCTTCTATATTCGCTCCCACAGTCATATAAACTCGGACCTCTTCGTGAACATTATCAATCATGTTCCCAAGGTGTTCAGCTGGACTAATTTTAAACAGGATGTTACTGAACACTTGTAATGATAGTATATACAAATAGTTTTTTTAACAACAGAACTATCAAGTTTGCATTCACACCAGCACCCCTAGAAGGTGCAGAAGCTAGACCATGTATCGATTTAGCTAATGCACCATGTATCCAATATGGCTATCTACCACTGCAGTTTGGAGGTGATCCAGTTGATAAATTAAATGGATTAAGATTATTTTAATCTGACAAATGATCCTTTTTTCACAACCTAGTTGAGATTCTCCACGTTTCCCCATGTTCTCCTGGCACATGCTCAAGTACCCTCTGGCCTCTTACTAATTATCTAGTCTGTGAACATACACCTGCAAGTGCAAAAAAAGGTTACACTAATTAAATACAAAGTAAAAGTAATTTCCTCTATCTCATCTCACTTACAGCTGTCCTCAAACAGCTAATAATTTTGAGTCAAAGCCAGAGGGGGCATGCTATTAAGCTTGAGATGTCTCCTACCTATGGCCATGAAGTCCTCATGGTCCCAGGCCTGCAGCTGGGCTAAGGGACCGCTGTAGAGCAGCAGTCCGTCAACCACGTCCGTGATGAACTCCAGAGACATATGGCTCTCAAAACAAGGCATCATGGGAGGAAACCAGGCATAGCCGTTGCCATAGAAACTGTGCTTGTTCTGCTGGCACTCGGGCCCTTCGAACTGAGCTGGGCATTGGCACCTTGGGGAGAAGGGGAGATTAAGAACCAAAATAACATGAATTAGTCAATGCAATAAACTTTTTGTGCCATTTCGTGACTATATGGTTGCTTATTTTGGTTTTAAAACTGTCACAGAGCCCTCTGTGATTAAAAACAAAAAACACACGATACTGAATTCAATCATCCTGCCTCTTTTTAGAACCACTTACTGTATTTTTTTTAACTATTTTTTTCCACATCTCTCTAAATCTATTTTTTTCTCATCTCAGACAGCATCCCCCTTCAGCTCTCTCCCTCACACTCTGTCTGTTTCACTGATGCAGATGTTCTCATTAGTGGAAAAACCACAGGGAGAATCACTACATCACTAAGAAATTCCTCTTTTTGCATCCACATACTTTTTGTCCTATTCATTCCTATCAAAATTTCACCTCCCACCTCTTCTCTTAAACAATCACTCTTGGATTCTTTAAAAACTTTTCTTTTTTTTTTATTAAGTGCTTTTGCACTTGTAGCATCTTTCTTATACTTAATATACTATGTTCATGTTCTTTTTTTCTCCATTGTTTCTCATGTGTTATTCAATGTACAATATGTCCAGATATAGAAGGAATAAAATATGAGACTTTTAAGTCATTGTATAAACAAAACAAGCATAAGACAACTATCTGAACAAAAATTGAAAGCTAACAAAAGAACTTCTGAAATTACAATGTACAAATTTGTGGATTGTGAAAGCAACAATACTGAAGTGAGTAGAGGCACTAGAAACATTAGGATTTCTCCCCTTATCTAAACATCCAGGGCTACAACAATGTGAAAAAAACTGCAATTTTACAATTATTTTCATACATAGAACAACCACCCACACACTGGCACACTTTCATATGCAAATAAGTCATACAGCAGTAGTACAGTAGAAGAAAAATAGACTTACTTTACACAAAATATTAAATTGTGCAGATATTTATGTTCTGAGACTTCAAGGACTCCATAGATTAAGGCACATGCAACAAAGTATCAGTCTTTTTTTGAGTGATGTGTGTTTAAATGACTTTAAGTGTTGCTCCATCTAACTCTCTGCTCCATCTAATATTAAGATTGAACTTCTTAATGCACAATCTCTCACAAACAAGTCTTGCCTACTTCATGACCACATTCTGGACAAATGCTTGGACTTGATGTGTCTTACAGAAACCTGGCATCAACCAGATGTTTTGTCCGCCTTAAATGAGACATGTCCACCTGGTTATAGCTACCTCCAAAAAGCTCGTAGCACGGGGCGTGGTGGTGGTTTAGCAGTCATCCATCGCAGCCACTTGGTTTTGCTCCCGTTATCCCTTCCAGAATTGTCGTCTTTTGAATGTCTGGCACTTAAATCCAAGTTTCCATTCCCCATGACGATACTTCTAATCTACCGGCCACCCAAATCCAATTCATCCTTTATCTCAGAGATGTATAACCTACTTTCAACTTTTTCCATATCTTTCCCTAATGTTTTGATTCTTGGAGATATGAATATCCACGAGGACACCCCATCTGCTAATCTTGCTGCAGAATTCTTACATGTATTGGACTGTTTTGACCTCAGGTGCCCCAGGGATCAGTGCTCGGACCCATTCTCTTCACACTTTATCTACTTCCCCTTGGTCAAATTATCAGACACTTTGGAGTTTCATTTCACTGTTATGCTGACGACACACAGCTCTACATAAAAACGGACACTCATTTTTCACCAACAACCACGTCACCCCTCTCTACACTCGCCACCTGTCTGGAGGAGATACAGGTTTGGATGAAACAAAACTTCCTTCAGTTAAACAGCTCCAAAACTG
>JAUMHL010000018.1:26538099-26561177 GCA_032362345.1 Sandelia bainsii | reverse complement strand
TGATTCGGAGACGGAGTCACAACATGGAAAACGCGTGAAAATAATTTGAACACTCCGTGGACAAAGACCTAAAAAGTACCAGATCATTAGAAGGGTCTTTGGAGATTAATAAAATGCCAGTAGAACAAAGGTAAATGTTTTCAAGTGAGGGTGTCATGTTTTCAATCGTTGAAATCGAGAAATTGAGATCGTTGCCTCTATGACCTGAATGTGAAGCTCAGCTAATTCACAAAGGAGACAAACTGTTCGTGTTTGTTGGGAAATAAAACAAACTGTTTGAGCTGTTCTCTTAAATAATCTCACGGTGTTGATTTCTTCTCCTAACAATTAACTTTGTCCTTGTGATAATTCAAACTGTGCTGCCGTAACAGTACTTGTGTGCTCGGACTGCTGCTTGAAGACTGAGCTCTTTGGGAAGGGGAGGGGCCGGCGGCAGCCCCCGCTGCTCGTTGAGAAGAGTGAGAAGGATACGTACTTTCAGGTCAGAGTCTCAATAAGCCTCCAATAACTCCAGAAAAGTCGCTTTATTTGTTGCTAGTCGCTTTTTTGAAGAATAAGCGCTAAAGAGATCTGAAAACTCCCAAAATAAAGCGACAAATGTCAGTGTTGATAACTTAGAGACTCTAACATTTCCTGTGGTTGCTTCACAATCCAAGCCTCCCACTGTTTTGCCAATTGAACACTTTTAATGTGAAAGAATAGCAACTTGACATGCTTGATTTTAGTAAGCAATTAACAGCCCAATACGTTTTATTAACCATGAAAAACTCAAATGCTAATATGAAATCTAATACAAGTGGATTAGTTTATAACAATGAAATTTGTCGCTCGGATTATTTTCACTCCTTCATCTTTATTGACAGGTGAAAGAGCTGCAGACTCAGAGTGACACTGATAGTGGAGCAGCCCAGCTGAGCCTATGCTGAGAAGAATGTAACAGTGTGGACCACCAGCTTTATGACTCACATTCATGCCCTTACAAACATATTGTCTGGATATATTGAGTAAAATACTTTTAAATTACTTGTATTTTTCACACATAAGTAATTAGTGTAAATCTCTTATAAAAATCGTTATAACTAATAAAATACTTTAAACTTTAAACTAAAAGTTTTTCAGAGGTTTTATTGAAGGTTTTGTTAAAAAGGAAATGCTAATTATAAAAGCAGTTTAGAACGTAACTTGTGTTGTAACAACAAGCAGTCAGAAGTAAGTCATGTTAACCCTCTGGGTGCAGGTACATAGCTATGAGGTGCAGGAGGGCCCACTTTGGAAAAAAGCCTGATCCCCTCAGTTATTTTTTTAGTTATTAAGTTTCTCAACAGCAGACCACGCTGAATGTGCCTAAATCTGTGTTATGTGTATGTGTGGTGGTAGTGTATGTTAAGTGTAGGTGAAGTACTGTGGAGAAATATGTTAAGTGTTTTGTAATTGCTGCTGTGTCGTATAATTGATACTGTTGTGTTGTGTCCATCTTTGCTTTTGTCAAACAACTACAATACTGTGGAAAAGAATGATACACACGCTACCATTTACCAAAACAGCAACTATTTGTCCTACAATATGACCCAAAACAAACCTAGACATCTGTTTCCGTGCCACCCCAAAGATAGCAATGGTCTCTGCCTGGCCACCCCCATAAAAAAAGTCTGGCTCCGCCACTGCAGTAGTGAAATACAGGAATTGTATTATTATAGACACAGAGAGTCAAATGTGAAGTAGAACTAATACTGTGTGTTGTTAGGAATGTGTTAACATTTAAGTTGATGGCGAAGAACCGAATGTGATTAAGACAAAGTGAAGTTTAACTAGATATGTCTGTTAATAAAGACAGAGAACAGCCTTCTGAGCAAACACAACTAACGTCTCCGGTCTCTGTTTTTCCTGTACAAAACAGGATGCATAACCTGTCTACAGGTCACACCAGGTTGAGGCCTGTAACATATGTAAGCAATTTGGATTTAGGACCACATAGTCCTGGATAAAAGCTTCAAGTTGTGAGTTAGTTCTCGTTCTTGTAAACACATTATTTCAAAAAATGACAGCTATAGAAAGGTTATTAGCTCAGTGAGGCTATCCTTGACATTTCACAAAAAAAGTCTTCTAGGTCGTCTTTGGAACTGATGAATGAGGATTCCTAACTGAACTGAAGTACTGCATACTTAACTCCAACCACAGTACTTCATTTTGAGCTCTAAGCTGGTACAACAGAGAGGTTGATTGAAACTATCCAATGAAACTGACCTGACAGGTGAAGGTTCACAGCACATAATATTAAATACTTTTGTATTAACTCAAAATAGTAAAGATTGTCTAACTTAAACTCGTTATGCGCAACTTACATAACTGCAGCCTTTTAACAGTAGGTTTAATTTTTGAGTGTATGAAACTTAAACATACAAGAGATACAGTACTTCTCAAAAGATGTACACACCCCTTCTCATTCACTATCCTTTTCTATGTTTTTTTTCAACTTATTTTCAATATTGAAGACATGTATATGTAGTAAGAAAATAAATGCATCGTTTTAAATTTTTTGGTTTGATAACAGCTTTCCACATTCTTGTCATTTTCTTTACAAATTTCATGACTTAGTCAACTTGAATGGTTTTCCAATAGTCTTAAAGGATTTCCCACATGCTGAGCACTTTTTAGTAGGTATTCCTTCGCTCTGCTGTCCAATACCACACCGTGTAAATTGGGCTCAGACTGGGTGATTGTAGAGACCAGGTCATCTGATGCAACACTCCATCATACTTGTTCTCTGTGAAATAGCCATTTACACAGGGCTTTACTTTGGGTCTTTTTTTCAGGTTGAAAAATAAGTGATGGTCCCACTAAGACCTAAACCGTTGGGAGGGTGTTTTGCTGAAGAAAGTTGTTGCCATACTACACCATCACACCTCTTCAATGCTTCACGTTGAGAGTCCATTCACTTGCTCTGCATCTTACAAGGACACAGTGGCTAGAACCAAGTGACTCAAATTTGGACTCAGTGGGCCAAAGTAAAGATTTCCATTGGTCCAATAAGCATTTCTTGGGTTTATAAGTCCAAGAAATTCTCTTCTTATTGGTCTCCCCCAGTTGTGGTTTCTTTTCAGCAATTCATCCCTGAAGTCCTGATTCACGCAGCCTCCTCCGAACACTTGATGTTGAGATGTGTCTTCTACTTGAACTCTGGGAAGCATTGATGTGGGATTTAATCCGAAGAGCCGTTAATTGGTGCTTTCTGAGACTGGTAGCTCTCTGAATTTATCCTCTGCAGCAGAGGTTATGCTTAGATTTACTTTCCTGGGGCAGTCTTCATGAGAGCCAGTTTCATCATAGTTTTTGATGTTTCTTGAGACTGTATGTGACGAAACTTTCAAAGTTCTGAGCTTTTTGTGTTAAACTGTCATTTATCTTTATTTGTTGAGTAGGTTTTTCCATAATATAGATTACAATGGTAGATTTTTACCCCTTTTGGCTTATTCTGATGTGGGTCGCCACAGCGGATCATGGTCCACACATTTATTTGGCAAAGGTTTTACGCCAGATGCCCCTCTTGACGCAACCTTCCCTAACTGTCACTGGGTTCAGGACTGGCACAGGTACTACTGACTCGTGCAGCCTCAGTGTCTAGGGTTTTTGAACAGTGTGGGGGTTCAGTGTCTTGTTCAGGGACACTTTGACATAAAGCCAGAAGAAGGCTACAAACCACGAAATGCCACTTAAAGCTAAATGGATATTGGCAATAGTGTGAAAAGATTTTGAAGAATCTTAACAGTTTTTCACCGTACTGGATAAAATATATGTAGTATGTGAAGAAAACAATAGAAACAAAACACATGGTGGGTCCCCATTTATAATTAGCACTTTACATTCAGTCCATTATCAGACACTGTCCTAATACTTCTCAGTGTCACCTACTACACCACCTACTATAGCTTGTCCCTGTAACTGCATATTCTTCATGGAGCTCTTTGCTTTAAGAACAAATATTTAACTTCATGCAGCCTGAACCTCTTGATTTCTGTCACAGTACAGTGCTGCTCTCATCACATGACAGGAGAAATAGTACCACCAACATTTTCTAATTGTTTTGGGATTTTTAATGCATGTAGACAGGCCAGCTGACCAACCAGTTTCTTACCTTGCTCTAGAATGACGCGACTGCCCGTTGCTTCCTCCCCCGCTCCACTTGTTCCAGCCTCATCGTCATCATCATCTGGTTTTAAATATTTTCTCATAAAATTCCTCAAGCCTCTACTTTCCTCTTCTTTTTCTCTTTTCTTTTCTGTGCACTGGACTTATGCTGACTGGACATTTTGACAATTTAATGGAGAGGGCTAAATATACTCAAAGTCAAAGGTTGTTGTCTGTGGCCAAACCATTTATGTGTAGGGGTGGGGGTATTATTGACCACTATTTCAAGGACAATTATTAAGAAAAAAATGCTTTATGTCACTAAAACATTACATATTTTTTCCACAAATAGGCCCATTTTGAAAAATGATTACTCCCGGTAATTTATTGGGTTGAAGGGCCCAGTTCTGGGCCCCCCTCTACCGTGGGCCCGGGACGAGTGACCCGTTTGCCCCCCCCCCCTGTCGGCGGCCATGCATGTAGATAAATTTGTTGTGTTTTAGTTTGCTGATTTCTAAAAGATCTGACAGATTTGAGGCTCTGCAGAATGATATTCTTGTATGACATCTCTGAAAACCAAAACTTTCCCACAAATGTAGTGGAACAGGAAACCTTACAGTGCACAGTACGATAATTTTAGTGGTGCTGATTTTGCAAATGGTCAAATCTCATGGACTCACAGCTCTTCATCAACAGGTGGCACTAATCAGTCTGAAATGAGCAATTTATGACAAGTTTGTGCAGTTAAGAGAGTGCGGTGAATGTGGTGCGTCTCATATGAACAAGGCTCAGAATACAAAAAATGTTGCATGAGGCCCATTGTCTTTTGTATGTATGCGTACCGTGACACATTTTCTGTTGTTTAACTCTGTACGCCAGCACACCGACTTGAAAATGAAACACGGACTAAAGAGGTTACAGTGGCAACTCTCAACTTTAATTGGAGAGTTTTTACATTCAAATAAAAAAGCTTTGTAGGAATGTATACACCCAAAGCCAAATTTTTAAGGGAGAAAACATAATTAGACAAGTGAACATAAAGTTAGATGAGGTCATCATACCTAATACTTGCTTTCAAATACTTGGAAGAAAATGACAAAACATTTACTGTTGCTGTATATGCTCCTCTAGCCTGTTTTATTTGGACAGATCCCAAGGGGGTGAAGACGATACCACTCTTGGGTCCTAAAGGTATCTTCATCTCATCTATACTGCTACATTGTCTTACAATCAGCCAATCTATCTAACTAAATAAATTATTTTAACTCCTGTACTGGCCACCCAATTTCCCTAAATGTCAGCAATTTAACCTTAGTTGTTCTATTATTGTGTGCTGGAGCCAAAATGAAAAGGACAACTAGAATGATCACAAAACAACAACTAGAATTATCACATTCCAGTTCTATGCCTTTGCTAACCAGTGGTGTTGTAGTTCTGGTGCATTTCTGTCCACAGTCATATTCTAATAAGTTTATGCATGAGTCCAAGTGGATGTTTGTGCCAGCATTTGAGGTATAGCATTGACGAGAAAGGGACATACATGAGGTCACAGTGACCATGACCTTTGACCCCCAAAGTGACAATTTGAAGAAATCCCCTTAAGGTATACCTGAGACATCACATTCACAACAAGATGATTGGATGAACATGAGGTGACTGTGACTTTGACCTTTAGCCACCAAAATATGATCAGTTTATCACAGTGACAGTTTTGCTAAATTTAAAGACATTTCTTCAAAGCATTCTTCACATATCACGTTCACAAGCATTGGATGAACGTGAAGTCAATGTGACATTGACCTTTGACCACTAAAATCGAATCAGTTCATCATTGAGTCCAAGTTAACAGTCATGCCAAATCTGAAAGAATTCCCTTCTAGCTGTCCTTAGATATAGAATTCACAAGAACTGGGTGGACAGATGGACAGACAACCTGAAAATGTTACGCCTCTGGCTATCACTGGCATAGGTGCATTAAAACAAGTGTCTCAGTACTTTCTGACTACACTACAGGTGTAATCACACTCCTAGGCAATTTCACACCCACTGTGCATAGAGTGGTTGAATTAAACTCAGCATTTACAGTTCACATTGTTTACACCTCATCTGCTTCATTTGCAAAATATATTGGACAATAATTAGCTGTTCTCTGTCTAAGAGAGCTGTTCTCACAACACTTCCATACCCAGAGGGGATCATTCAGTGCTGAATAGCATGGTGGGCATGTTGCACTAACTTAATTGTTCCATTAACAAAATTTTCCTCATTCTTTAAAATTAGTATTTCCATGTGTAATTTTGATATATGTAAAATATGTCTGAATAAATGATCTAATATGATTCTTAATTATATGTCTCTATTTTTGTCCTCTCCAATGTCTTTGATTGGTCCAGTCTGAAAGGCGACTGACTTCCAATTAAGCTGATCACTACCACCTGAGTGTTGAGTGTGTTGGTGTCTTTATACACACTCATGCTTTGGCGTACTCTTTGTTAGTGCAAAACATTTGTTGGGGGGCTGTGTGCACATCTTTAGTTTCACCTTTGCCTCAGGTGTCTTAAAAACACCCTAATCTCTGATAGAACTCAAGTGAAATAAACACAATATTCAACAGAAAATACTACAGTGTGACATGACTAATTTAATAACTTACTTCTTATAACATGTTAAGCCTAGATCTCAGTGTGATACTCTAAGTCATTAAAAAAAAAAAAACAACTTTGTGAAGCTCAAAGTAAGAATCTTGGGGGGGGGGGGGAATCTAAAACTTACTTTAAGTCAAATTTGTTTGAAAGATCCCAGGTAGAGATACCACCAAGACCCAAACACAGTGTGAGTGGGAAAAACATTTTAACAGCTTCTAACAGGATCAGTGTGAGATGAAAAAAGCTTATTTCTCAGGAGGTAGCTTTCAGAAGTAGCCTATTAGAAATTGACGAAAATCTCATATTGGTATTTAAAATAAGCCTGACAGTGTCTCAGGGAAACAATCTAGACAAAGATAAGAGCTTCTTTATATTTTTCTTTCCTCTGGGTCAAGATATTCATCAAGGACACCTCAACATGTGGCTGAGAGGTACCCTGTGGATAGTGAACACTGAACCTCATTATCTGGCCCACAGCCACTTAGAATTTAAATGTAGAATTAAAAAAAAACACTGTGTAAATTTGTTTAGTTTTGGTATTAATATCTGATATTTTGAATATATATTTCTATTGTTGAGGCATACTTTGTCCCCATATAGGAGAATCAGTGTTAACCAGCTCTTCTCTGATTGGTTCAGTCTGATGGCAATGACTTCCAATCAAGCTGATCACAACCACCTGAATGATGAGTGTGTTTCTCCTTCTATAAATCCTGTTCTGCTTTGCCTGCAATCTTTGTTAGAGCCAGACATTTGCTGAGAGGTGTCAGTGCAGTTTGTTGAGCTGGATTCTGATTTTTTTGCTTTAAGTTTCTGATAGAGCCGTGCTTTAGTCAGGCTGTGCAATGGAGATTTAAAACAAACATTAAGCCTACATATTTAAGAGGGGAATCTTTACAAAAGCTGAAGCCAAAAGTTTGGTTTTTGATCTTAGTATCTCGAGAGCTGAGACTAAAAGTATACAAATCCCAGCTCACCTTATTACCCAGACACTGAAGTGTCCTTGAGCAAGATCCTTTGCTTCCATTTGGTAGATTAGCAATTGTAAAACACTTGTGAATCAAAATCACTCAAGTCCCTTTGCAATTTTGACTGTTTCCTTTCACTCAGAGCTGTCAATCAGCCAAAAACTTTGAGCACAATGTCAGACTTCCTTATTTCTTTCACTTGTCTCAAATTAATCTTTGTCAGTCCATATTTCTCCAAAGACAGTTTAGCAAACAAAGTTCAGACTTCAGCAACTGCCATAAGAACATGATGTACTTGTCAGAAGGCAAAGGGGGAAAACTACTATGAGCAGCACAGATACCCTCTTGGCAGCTTCACAGCCACGCATCATGGAAGATCTTGTGTCTTTACAATGTTTGTTCTTAGGCCTTTCTGACATGTATGTTTGTACTGTGTTTTTGTCCACAGATTAGCGTTAGACTGGATAGAGAAGAACTGGTTGATAGTAGACTGACTTCCAATCAAGCTGATCTCAGCCACCTGAGTGTGTACATTGCTGTTCTGCTTTGTGAAGCTCAAAGTAAGAATCCTGTTGATCTGTTAGATCCAAACACTTGCTGGGAGCTGTCTGTGCAGCCTAGAGCATTTTAAGAGATTCAAATTACAGGGACACATCTCTGAAAAGCTACATCTCTAGGAGAAACGGAGACGAAGGATTTTCTTTAGGATTGTCTTTTCCTGAGTTTCTGCACTTTTAGACGTGTTAGCTTAAGCAGCTGTACAACAAAGTCATTTACAGGATGTTCACTGGATATTAAACTTCCATATTTGACTCACTGCCTCTTTGTGATATGTGATCAGACATGGACGTAATAATAATGCCAGTTTGGCAAGTTCTCTAGAAGAAATGAAAGCCAAATTGGTCCATTTGTTGATTTTGAGTTGACCGTTTTCTGACTTACTGACGAAGAACCCCAAAATATTCACCTTTCAACACATGCAACCTGTAGTCAGATATTGTATATTGCAGTTATGTTTAACTGGACGATCAATACAGGCCTGAGGTACAACTTACAAAAAGTATGCAAATCACATTAGGCCTTTTCATAGCAGACAACAGGTTTTACTAATAACATTAGTAATGGCTCTCTTAGTGTTCCACCAAGCAATGATACTGTGACAGTAAGCCAGCATGCATGATACCAGAAGAAATACATCAGTGATTATTAATTTGTTATTTAGGCCTGTTATTGTCTTACTATGACACATGTCTTCCATGGAATTGCAATTGGTCAGATTACATTTCAATATTTATTACCAGTCATTCTCCACCTAGGATGCTGTCTGTGGTCTGATGTTGCTGTACTGCATTTATAGTCACCGTAACTACAATAGTTGTACTGAGTGTACTATGATGGTTACAGTGGTTTTACTTCAAAGTGGAGTGAGTAGCACATGCAAAGTGTGCTATAATTTGGCTTTCCAACATGGTGGTCAATACGTTGCATGACCTTTTTATCTCAGCATTAACTCAGATCAGTATGTTGTTGGCCCTTTAATGTCCAAAAGAGTAATGTGATATGTAGAGTGTCCAAATATGTTTTCTGATATGTATGACTGACATGTAAATGTATAGGACAATATCCCACCATACACAAGTGCATGTGCTGTTTGTCTAACATGCTGGATTGTTGCCTGTAAGAGGAAAGGACCTGGATGAACCCACAAATGCAAACTCCTGTTCAACCCTGCTTCAAAAGCTGCTGTGATCACACTCCATGACATCAGCCTTTTGCATTAATGTTTGCTGGCTAATCTATGCTAATGTGATGTCATTGTGGTAAAAATATAGCTTAAAGCCTTGCACTGTCAAAAAAAGTAATTCAAAAATGAAAAGCATTTTTATAAAAATACCGTACAAATTTTTTTTTTTCTTTTGATTCTGAGTTTGGTGGTCAAGGCCAGCATATGTCTTTCACATATGACCTAAATCTGTTCTTTTCTCAGTTTTGATGCTGATTTGGTTGTGCCATTCTGTTTTTTTCTGTCATGTGCAAGAGGAAAAAGAACAAAGAAGGAAAGAAGAACAAAATAAAGTTTCAGTATACTGAAAGATACACACTTCTGATGCTTTGAGGTTGTCCCTTGGCCAGTTAAACATCTACAGATTAGACAAATACAAAGACAAAATATCAGAATCAAGCATACAAATGTTTCAGTGTTAGCTTCCTAAATGTAAGATGACAAACATCAAATAAATAAAAAAGAAAATACTAATGCATAAAAAAGGGCAACAATACATTGCTTATAACTTGGGGAATGAGGTACATGAAGTAAGCCTTGATGCAAAATTTGCATATCACATTAGCGAATAAGATGAATTAATGATGACAGTTGAGGTTGGATGCATTGGGGTCTGGTTTAGGTCAACTGTACAGTTCAGTTGTTTAGGAGTTATGTCTACTGGTAGGTGTTCATTGCTCTTTTCCCTGAGGTGAGCTGTTCAAAGATTGTTTTGGTTGGTTGAGCTTCTTCAGCTGCCTCGGGAAGAATAACCTCTGTTGGGCCTTCTTTTTCTTGGAGTGTAGGTTAATGTTCCATGTAAAATCCTTAGACATGGTGGTGCCAAACTTAAATTACTTTACAAATGACTGTGGTGCTGTTGATGGGGATTCTCCTGAAGTCTGATATCAACTCTCCTGTATTGAGGGTGTTTAGCTCCAGGCTTTTCTGAATGCACCAGCATGTTAGACATGCCACTTATCTGTATGCAGCCAAGAAGTATCCATCCTGGATCAGTACAATGACAGTGGTGTAATATGCAAACATAAGGAGCCTAACAGAGGAGGTCCAACCATTTGTGTATAGACTATAGAGCAGTGCTTTTCCAACCTCACGCACTGCCTCCTGTCAGGAAGTAGATGATCCACAGACAGAGAGGCTTGGGTACAGTCAGCTGGGAGAGCTCTGGCATGATGGTATTAAATGCTAAGCTAAAGTTAACAAACACATGTGTGTTCCCTGCTTATCCAGAGGCTGGAGAATGTAGTGCAGTCCTAGGCTGACTGCATCGTTGACGGACCTGTTTGTCTGATGGGAAAACTGCATGATGTCCAACAGGAGGTCGGTTATTTTTAGGTGGGACATGACTCTTTCAAGATCTTCATGGCCACAGAGTTCAGGCCTGCAGTCATTGAGGTCTGTTATACTGGGTTTTTTTTGTTAGCAATTGGAATTGGTTGACAATTTTGTTGGGGTTGGGGATACAAGTGTCCTTGCTGAAACTGACGTATGGCGACATGGTGTCTGTGAAACTCATCCAGGCTTGTCAATGTCTGAACATCTACAGTCCTGCCTGGAATTCACTGATTGGGAAGTTTTTGGACAATGTCCTCCCTCATCCATCTCTGTGTAGCAGTGGTCTACTCTACTCTTGTGGGTGAAGTAATATGCAGTCTGTATTTGGGGAACTCACCATGTAGATTCTCTAACGCAACAACCAGAGTCAGGAAGTTGTTATATTTCTACTGCCATGACTTGTTCAGCAAGTAGCATGTGTGTATGCAGCACACACGCCTGTGGAGGAATATACACCCATGTGAGAATGAATGAGCTGAACTCTTGGAGAGCGAAATGGTTTGTTTCTGAAGAATGATTCTGAGTCGGGAGAACAAAGTTTATACAGTACCGTGACACTGTTGCACCATACATCAATAATGTAAAAACATTCCTCCTTAATTTCCCAGCTGCTTATGTGTCGTGGTAGATTCAAGTTGAAATCCATCCAGCTGCAGCGAGCTTAGTGAAACAGAAGGCATCAGAAAGGGAAAAGTCATTTCTAGATTTGCAGAGCAGAACTAGGGTTTGTCCACTGTGGTGAGAACAAAGAGACATGTGTAAACGGCATTTGCAGAATCTCCAGTGTTAGTTGGCACATTTTCTGAAATGTGCATTGCACAGCATCAGTTTGCTGCTTATTGGACTTCAAAAAGCAAAAGTACTGCCACACCACCTATGTGTTCTTCCTTTTGTTTCTCGGTTTTAAAGCTGTTGTGGCTGCAGACTTGTCGCTTTATCATACACTTGAGGTTTCTGCTGATAGCCCCATCTCCATGACTCACGTGGTTTACCAAAACCGTTACTCAACCAGTTGTGTTCATTGCTGTAATATGGTTAATGGCTGAAAAAACCCTCAACAACGGTTTACTGATATTAAATTTAAGCAATAAGAAAATTAGTTTGTAACAATGCTGTACAACTGCAAATAGGGCTGAGTAATATAAACGGAGTGCAGTATCTTGCCTCATAATCCTTGTTTGCTACACTCATCTGCTACAGAGAACGATATAACCAACAAGTTGGTAGCTGAATGTTTTGTACACTGCAAATTGCTTCCTCCCCCGCTCCACTTGTTCCAGCCTCATCATCATCATCATCATCATCCTCATCCTCATCACCATCACCACCTGGTTTTAAATATTTTCTCATAAAATCCCTCAAGCTTCTACTTTCCTCTTCTCTTCTCTTTTCTATGCACAGGACTTATACTGACCGGACATTTAGACAATTTACTGGAGAGCGCTAAATAAACTCAAAGTCAAAGGTTGTCTGTGGCCAAACCATGTATCTGTAGGCGTGGGGTTATTATAAATATAAATAAATATTATTGACCACTATTTCAATTACGAAAGAAAAAAACCAAACACTTTGTCATTAAAATATTACATATTTTTTCCACAAATAGGCCCATTTTGAAAAATGATTCCTCTCGATAATTTGTTCGGTTGAAGGGCCCAGCTCTGGGCCCCCCCTCTACCGTGGGCCCGGGACAAGTGACCCGTTTGTCCCCCCCCTGTCGGCAGGCAGGTTAATGGTAAATTATAATAGACACAGATTGACCCTAATATTACCATGGATGCAGATTTAACAGCCTTCATTATGTACCTATGGCAAGAAATGTGGATATGGGTTAAGGAGGTGTACTGGGTATATGTATGAGATTTACTTAAAGTGCTTCACAGCAAGACTAGTGTGAGTTGCATTTAAAAGATTACAGATGACAAAGCTAGTGATTTTGGACAAACTGTTGCTCATGAGTTTTTATGAACTATTAATGATCAAGCTGGGTTTGCACAATACGTTGTATGTAGAATTTTGATTGTTGGTTCTGCAAACAGACATCTGAGACTGTGTCCCACATTTTGACTGACATATCTGATTTGTTAGAATTGAACACAAACCTCAGCCAAAACATTGCCAGAGGCAAAACTGCTGCCTGCATCCATCAAGTGCAAGAGCAAAGAGAGTGGACCATATTTGTGTAACTTGTGTAAAAGTGATTAAAACGTGTGCAAGAATGAAGTAGGAAGGTGGTTGTTGTGAAGCCCGGGAAGTGTAAAGTTGAAATGTACTGTCTTGCTGTGTTGATGTTGATTAAAAAAAGATTATTGCAAGAGAGATTGTAGCATGCTTACTACCCACAGCCCAGAGAGATTGGAGCACACTACCCACGCATCCAGAAACTAGGGTTACATTTGCAATGTGCACTCTTGGTCATGTGGGATTTCTTTCCAGCTTGACTTATCCAGGGCTTTGTAGTGCCAGCGTGTGCAGTTGGTTAGATTATGTGCTTGCCATTCAAAAAAGCTGTGTTGTCAATCATTGGGAATAGGAACAGAATCACCAACAGATCAGTGGACAAAACATCCAGGTTGACAGAATTTTTTTTTTCCCACCTTATCTACACAGTCGAGTACAAGGGTAAAGAACACAAGCTGCCTACCTTTTGTTTGTGTGCAGCCAGATAACCGTGCATTTTCTCAGGCTGGAGGAATGAGGGGCCACCGTGCACAGCAAAGCGAACATCCAGCATTCGCTCCCTCACATCTATTAGGCTAAAGATGTTGACATCATCAGGCGGAACGGAGAGCATCTCAGAAAGGAAGTCCACCAGCAGATCATAGCGGCTTCGGTGCTTCTCTCTCAGTTCAATGAACTCCTTTGCTGTGATGTCTGAGAAACACACACAAACACAATTGGAACCACAGCCTATATAGAAGTGGCCTCATTATTTCCACTCCTGCTCAAGGATAAATGTAATTATTTTCAAACTGGGCCCAAGTGTTAAAGTATAAAATAGTATAGAACACTAAGGACTGGACCTGTGATTATAAATTATTGAAAATGCCTCATTTTGCCTGACAGAAACTTTTGTCGGGAATGTAATTGTGTGTCTGTGTGTATGTGCTTGCAGGTGAACAGCGACTAGGAATTTAATTTCAATTCCTACCTTTTTCAGATAAATGGTAATTGCTCTTGACAATGTGGTTCCATTTCTAATCACACTGAGCAACAGGCTCTTAAGAAACTGAGGGGGAAATGATCAGGTTTTATTTCCCAACGAATGTGACAGTTGGGTCTATAAACTAAACATAAGATCAAATTTAACCTTGATCAACTGACTACTACATTTTGTGAGGATTAGATTTGTATGTCATGGCTGATATAGACCAAAGAGCATCTGGCAAAAGCTTGACTTGAGATCAGTTTACCCAATCTATAAATCTAGAGACACTGGTCTAGATTCATGGTTAGTATCAATGTTCCACAAAGAATATAGTTTATGGATGACTTTTGTCTTTCTTTATTTGTAACTTATAATTTCAAGTTTCTTTGATTTCTAAAATTTCAACCTAGGCAGACAAGGGTAGCAATAAGGGAAAGCTAAACCTAAGTGCCAAGGCTTCTGGACCCTATAGATATGAGGAACAGCTACTGGGCAAAGATTAGCTCTTACATACACAATGCGGCGACATTTCTAAATATACTGCATGTGCACCATTGAAAAGCCAAGGGTGTAAGAAACAAGCCTGTGTAAGATGAACAGTAGTTGAAAAAGGCTATCCATTTTAGTTATGCTCCATCTTATTATTCCATTTGACACAGTTAATCATAAATTACATGGCTTGAGGACTCTGGCCTATCAGGCTCTGCTCTCAACTGGTTCATTTTCCACTTAGGACAAATGTTTTTTTTTTATTTTTTATGTTTCAATTGGCTCTTTTTAAATCTAATGAAACAAATATGTTCAGAAGTCCCACCACCCCAATCTAAACCTCATAAGCAAACTGGTAAATTGTACTGACGATACCAAAATAGGATGGATTTCTTCCTACAGCTCAGTGATGATGTATTTCAGAAACAGTCAAGTTCAATGTGAACATACTGTGCATTTAAAATACAGTGAGCAGGTCAAGAACCTTGGAGTCATTCTGGAGGCTGATCTTAATATTGGCAAACAGCAGTGTCATAAATAGAACAGCTTTATATTAAAGCATATGTAGTCAGAAGATTCATATCAAACTGTGGAGGGAGATATAAACAAACACTGGTTCATGTATTCATCTCCAGCAGATGGTAGTCCAGCAAAAAGAGCATAATCCAATCTCAAGGCTGCAGCTCATTCAGAATGCAGCAGCCAGAGTCCTTACACAAACACAGAAATATGAACACACACTATTACTCTACTCCACAAATCTCTTCATTTGCTCCCAGTGCAACAGAGAATTAACTTCAAAGTTCTGCTGCTAGTCTATAAAGCACTCGGTTTGACTCCCCAGTATATCTCTGACCTGCTCAGCCAGACCTCTAAAGTGATCTGGTAGTCATCTTCTAGCTGTACCCAGTGTAAGATGCAGGGCCCCAGAGGGAACTTTTAGTTACCTCTGTCCTGAAAGAAAGCTTAAAGTGTGTGTGTGTGTGTCCTTATTAATAATCCCTTAAATAACTAAGCCCACTGAGGCAAATGACTTTCTTGACATCATGTGATATTATTTTGTTATGTGATTGTAATACTGATCAATTTGCTGTTATAAGAATGTAACTGCATCTTGATTTGCCATTTTGAAAACGTGCTATATTAATAAATCTACGCGAGTTGACTTGACTCCCGTTTATCCTAATAACAGCTTTAAGTTCATAATACATAATTTTCTAACCTGGTGGTTTGTGTTTCAACACAAGTGTGCCCTCAAATTACAACACACAAGGTAAAGATTGTTTTGCAAACAGTTTAAGCTGATTTTCAAAATGTGTCCAACCAGAGATGCACCTGTCCTCCCAAAGAAAAAAATTTAGTTTGCACCACTATTGGCAGGATGACATTATTTGACAGTGACTTAAGCACATTAGACCATTACAAAAGTGATCCATATATCCTTTTTCTGATGTATGGAATTGGTGTCTATAACAAACCCTAACACAACACCAACATTTCCATCCTTAATTGCATTTTTAAATATTCTGTGTGGAAGGAGGCAAAAGAGGGTGTACCCATTGAATACTATTGACATTTATTGAATAAGACAAATAAAATACTTGGTTGTCTTTATAAAACTGATGTGATAAAGAACATGACATGAAATTCCCCTAACTGATGAAAAAACAAGACAATTGCAACAATTCAGTACTGTATAATGTTAATTTTTCAACTACTGCCTGCAAGATAATTATAGTCATAAATTTCATATTTAACATAGAGCTTGAGTGTCAACAAAACATTTTGTCTTTAAAATATGTATCCAAACTCTGTGACAAAATCAACAATGTGAGCATAGTCATTAACATGAGAGAGGGAGGAGACTGCCTTATTTCACAAATGTTTTCATGATCAACATCCTGAGACTCAAACTGGCTCCCAGACCACAGTAGCGCACGCACGCACGCACTGTATACATAAAGCGGCGGGTGGGGTGATTAGATTTAAGTGTGCAGAGGGAGACTGAGCCCAGGCATTAACAGACGAGACAGGGGGCTCAGAATGGGCTCAGTGGATACAGCATGAGGGATCGGGGCTAGTGTCAGCTCTCATCAGTCAGAAACAAGCACACAGAGAGACCGTTAGAAGGGGGGGAGAGGGTAGTAACTCCTAACGCAAAGTGGCAGCCTTTGCACCTGGCTTTGAGCCAACCTCACAACTCACTACTACGTCCTCCTTCCCAGAGGCTTCTTTGAAACTGGGAGTCAGGGAGGTAGCGCACAGACATGCTCTTGCCTGTAGGTTTGTGTTTTCCCACAAACTGGTGCAAAAAATGTGGAATATCCTGTTTGTGTAGAAAGGAACAAAAAACAATCACTATCATGGTCTCTGTCCACTTTGATATGTCCCTTCTGGATTAAAAGCTTACACACAACCAAAATGCAGTGAGCATTTTTTAAAGGTTTTCTGTGCAGTCTCATTAAGTCTTAAACTACCTTGAAATGTATTTTTAAAAGAGACCAAACTTCTGCAAATTAGAAAATGAAGAGAAACCGACAATAAGAATAACTGCTGCCCCATTCCATGAACTTGAATGTGTTTTGGAGAAGTAATCAGATTTATTTAAAAGGGGGGAAATAGGCAGTGACCACCAATTTGGGAGAGTCCAGAAGAGTGTGAATGGAAATGTAGAAATGGACTGACTAAGAGACAGGAAAAATGTCCACTAATCAACCAAGGAAAGTCAGTCACAATCTTACAACAACTGCTGCACTATTAGTCAATGCATTGTTCTTCTATAAGGCTGGATCCCACATTTCCCATAATGCAGCAGGTACCAAGAAAATGCACAATGACTTCAAACTCCACACCTAAACACAGCTACTGACTGATTACTGATGTCATGATGGTGTCATTCTGTCAGTAAAACAGAGTTCGCACAAACTGAAATGGAAAATAAGTAATTGCAACCGCTATCCAGTGCTGAAAGTGAAAGCGGCACATTTTCTTGGCATGGTTGTGTGCAAGATCTTGATACTTTATTTTATCCTATGCATCTGGTTTATCTTGATGCACAAAGGAATCGAAATGTAAAAATAAAATAGAGATGTTTGTGCTGCTCTTATCATGGAACATAACCAGATCCCAAACAGACATCCACAGGCGCTGTAACAGGGGCAGTATGAGTGCCAAGTCCTATTATGTGAAAGTTAAGTGAGGCGTAGACATTAGAAAAATCTTGCATATAGAGTAATCCCTGCAGTAGTAAACTGAGGTACTACATGCATTGTGGGATTAGTACGCAGAAATTTGGGGGAAAATACCTTAGAGGCCAGACAGACATGAACAGAGGCATATTCATTTTGTTAACATCTCAACATTGTATTTTCTGTTAAAAGACATTTTTTTAAATCCTTATAAAGCCCTTCCCCTTCCAACATGACACAGCCTGTGTCAGCCTGCTGTATGCTGTATACATGTACTCATGTGCCTCCCCCGAGCACTATGCATTTCACTCTAAGCTAGTGTTATGTGGACATTTCAAGGACTTTTTGTTTACCACAATTTTTTTTTTTTTACCTTTCCTTCAATATTGAGAAGGGGGAGGGGGTAGAGTGGAAGAGGGGGAGTGCCTTAATCTCAGTAAGACAGATTTCACTAGTACTTTGTGCATCCTTATTGCATTCCACATTTGTTCTTGAAATGGGATTTAGAATGTCAAGGAGGGTGTAAGTAATGCTATAAGTAGAATATTTTCATAATCCCCGAGACTGAGAATCAATGAGACTGTTTACTCCACATGGAAAAATAAAACCCTAGAAATGACTCCTGTTAAATATCATCCACGCATACACCACAGTTTTGGTGGCTTGCCCCCACCTCAGGATGATCTCAGTCATTAAACCTTGATATTACATTTTGTTTTCAAACCTCAAACTTGAATTTTTGTGAGTTTGCTCATTGCTGAACTGCAGGTTAAAAGCGTGCTGAGTGATTTTTGACACTGTGTTCACAGCAGGGGCAGATACAGTGCTCCCCAGCTCGCAATTCAAGTCCCCCTGTTACTACCAGGGACTTTTAAATCAATACAATCTGCAGCTAACAGCCCTTTGATAATAGTGGAGCCATTATTATTGCTCAATAAAGTGACCACACCACATGATAAGTTGTTGACAAATCTAACCTTATTCTAAAATTAAATGGAGAAAAAAAAAAAACACTTCACAAAAAATAACAAAATTGCAGTTTAATTGAGCAATTCTTTCATTTTCAGTTCCATTAGTCATCTTAAATACACATTTGTTAGTCTACATTTAGCACATGGGTTCATTTCCCTTACACAAATATTGAAATCTGGGCACCAGCTGTTCTCCAGCAAACTCTGAGTTTGCTGCACATTAATTTACCTCAGCCCTGTTTTTAGAATAAGAAGCAAATCCTTTTTATCTACTTATACGAGCTTTGACTATTCCTTCCATCCTTTCCTTCTTTCTCTCCTTCTGCTCTCTACTTGCCTTTGGAGCGCACCCACTGGTCTCCCCATCCGCTTCTATTTCAATATCTCTGAAATCATAAAAATCCTTCAGCCATGTCCCATTTCTCTAAAGCGAATTTAATTCTGAGCAGACAGCCGATGTGCTGTACATCAGGTAATGATGGATGCTGCTCAACATGTGAGGAGAATGTGCTGGCTGAGCTAAAACCTCTCGACTAATTATTTTGCAAGCATAGGTAATGGAAACAGGTTTTTCTGCAAGCGTGTTTCGACGACAACTGAGATTCCATGAGTCAGGGGAGAAGGATTAATAATAGGTGTAATCTTTTGTCAAAGGAAGCATCTTTAATTGAGATCGTGACAGTTTGCTCTAGTTGTTTGCAGTGTTTCGAACAGTAATAAGTGCACATTTATTTTCAATGACTGCAAAAAAGTCTAATCTAAAAAGTGTAATCGTAAACATATTTTCCAACACTGGTTTGTAGTTTTTAACTTTAGGGAACACTCGTATTTTATCACACATTATAGGACAGTGTGTCATTGTCGTTTACATTTTTTACTCTGAAAACTGATCTCTCTCTTCTCCCATTATGACACCCCGAAATTTGGGGTTCCTGTGGAGCGTTTCAGACTTTTAATGCAGCAGTTTAGATATGCCGTCAGGATAAGGCAATGTCTCTTTTAATGTGTAATTCAGTCTAGACTTGCCTGTTTTTCATGGGAAAAATGATTGCCGACAATCTGATAATGAAATTGCCTGCTTAATTTTCCTATTGCTGCTACACATTATAAAATGTAACCAAAACAGGTTTTGTCCAACCCAGTCATCTAAAAGTGACATTTCTATACAACTGCTTAAATAGTTTTGTAGTTTCCATTAATAAATGCAATACTTCATTTCTCAAAAAATACATTTGGGACCCCTTTGATTGGCTGCTCAGCTTTGCCAATCATGGCATGAGAAGAGAAACGGAGCCCAGTGCCATTTACAACTGTTCTAATTGAGAATATGTCTGATAAGAAGTAGCGGTAAACCATCTGTGGTGAGCAAGACTGATGTGAAAATAGTAACGCTGCCAAGTGCTGCTTTGTTTGATGATTTGTATCTCTGCACTCCTAGGTCTCCTTCTGCTTACCATTTTTGAATGATGAATACTGTCTACCGCCACCTGCTGGTACAGAGTTATTACCTAGTGACACTTTTTAGCCAGACAAGGACGACGTGACGTAACGGAAAAATTGGTCATGTCACCTTTAGTTCTTTGATGTCGCCTTGGGGTGTCACAGCCTTTAGACAAGACATATTACTGTGATAACCAACATGACAGAATACATGTAGAACACAAGGCTCCTGTAATTAAAAATGCATGCAGCTGCCGCCACAGTTACCTCTGGAAGGAGATAACTTTTTTTTTTTTTTCCTGTTTTTAGCACTGTGCTGTGGTGATTATGTTCAGGTTGCTGTAAATATTTCTGTTGTGCCATTACATGATTACACTGTTGGAAATGACGGGCTAAGCTGCACAGCGCTTTTTCCATACAATGTTTAGCTGAGACCTGTGAAACTTCAACACTCCCATTTATGTAAATCAAGTCAGTATGATTCAATATTTCTGTCTGCATCTAACTTCTTAGTCACTTAACATTTCATCAAATATATTATAATAAATTAAAATAATACGTTGTACATGGGTCTCTCAAAAGCTGTTGCTGTTTGGCTGACTGCTTCCTGTATCCCACGCTGATTGTCTGCTGGGTCATTCCAGAATTGGAGGACAATTTAGGCATCAAAAATAATCAAACACTAAACCTTCATTTTGTCATTACTACTTTTGTATTGAAGAAAAACAGGTAATAAACCATCAGAAAATTTGATTCGTCCAGGTCAGGCATTAAAGATACACTTTTTATGAGAATTTATTTGTGTGCTGTGCTTGGCGCAACCCTGTTATGAATACTCAGAAACCTGATAAAACTATATTTAATTTTTTTTTCTAATGAATTTTTTACCAATTAATATTTCAAGAGATTAAACATTGAATACTCATTTAACTTCAGGAAAAAAAGTTGAATTATATTAATTTAAGTAACTTTTGAAATCTATCTTACCTAATTTTTCAGTAGTCACATGTTTATTTTTAGTTATTTCAGTATTTATTTTCAAATATTTGCCTAAATACTTAATGTATATAATCATTCAAATTATTAAAAAAGCAGATGAAATCCTCATGAGCTTTGAAAAAAATGTAGATTCTTTTTTTATAAAATTTACATGGTAACAGGGTTGAATGCTTACATTTGTTTTGGTTGTAGATTACATACATGTGACATGTTAAAAAGAAAATATCCTATTCTTATTACACTAAGCTTGATAATATAAAAACAGAACTGAATATGAACTAATCAAGAATTGATCAATAGCTTTCATTTTAATGGCGCGAGTATCCTATGCCTTTCCTGCAATGGCCGTATACGTGTTCGGTACAAAAAGAGGTAAAAATGACCACGCTGCATGTACTGTGAGCAGGTACCATTGCTAAAAAGATGAATGGCTGTCACATCTGTGCACCTCTCTCTGATTTCCATCAAGATGGGCTCCAGGTGTTGCCATATAGCAGGTGGTCCCTTCAGTTTGGATGCTGATATACAGTGCTATGAAAAAGTATTTGTTCCCTTCCTGATTTTTTAGGGCTGAGTTCTGTTTCACTAGCCGCAACCAGGCCTGATTACTGCCAGACCAGATCAAGAAATCACTTAAATAGAACCTGCCAGACAAAGTGAAGTAGGCCAAAGGATCCCAAAAAAGAAGACATCATGCCGCGATCTAAAGAAATTCAGGAACAGATGAGAAGTAATTGACATCTATCAGTCTGGAAAAAGTTATAAAGGCATTTCAAAAGCTTTGGGACTCGAGCGAACCACAGTGAGAGCCATTATCCACAAATGGGGTAATTTTTGTAGGCCGGCCACTTCTGGGAAGATTCACCACTGTTTCAAGTTTTCTCCAAGAGCGCAGCAAGGACTCATCCAAGAGGTCACAAAAGAACACAGAAGAACATCTAAAGAACTGCAGGCCTCACTTGCCTCAGCTGAGGTCAGTGTTCATGACGCAACGATAAGATAGAGACTGGGCAAAAGTGGCATTCATGGCAGAGTTCCAAGGCGAAAACCACTGCTGACCAAAAAGAACATAAAGGCTCATCTCACTTCTGCCAAAAACATCTTGATGATCCCCAAGACTTTTGGAAACATTTTCTGTGGACTGACGAAAAAGTTGAACTTTTTGGAAGGTGTGTGTCGTTACATCTGGCGTAAAACTACCACAGCATTTCATAAAAAGAACATCATACCAACAGTCAAACATGGTGGTGGTAGTGTGATGGTCTGGGGCTGCTTTGCAGCTTCAGGGCCTGGACGACTTGCCATGATTGATGGAACCATGAATTCTGTGCTCCACCAGAAAGTCCTAAAGGAGAATGTCCGACCATCAGTAGGTGAACTCAAGCTGGAGTGCACTTGGGTTCTGCAGCAGGACAATGATCCAAAACACACTAGCAAGTCCACCTCTGAATGGCTTAAAAAACAAAATTAAGGTTTGAATCAAATTGAGAGGCTGTAGCATGACCTTAATCAGGCCGTTCATGCTCGGAAACCCTCCAATGTGGCTGAATTAAAACAATTCTGCAAAGAAGCGTGGGTCAAAATTCCTCCACAGCCATGTGAAAGACTCATTGCCAGTTGGTGGTTTAGGTTTAGGTTTATTAGGTTTAGGGGGCAATTTATTTTTCTTTAATAAATAAATTTCAGCACTTAAAAATGATTTTTTTACATGAGTTATCTTTGTCTAATATTTGAATTTGTCACATTTAAATGATTCAGATCATCAAACAAATATGCAAAAACATAAAAATCAGGAAGGGGGCAAATACTTTTTCACAGCAGCCCCACATAGTAAAACCCAGCGTGCAAAGTCTTGGTGTAATGCACCACAATGGACAGCTTGTACTTCAATGTAGATTATGCTAAACCATATATACACTACTCACAAAAAGTTAGGGATATTCGGCTTTCGGGTGAAATTTCAGGATGAACCTAAAATGCAATATAA